>QLPC01012815.1:15945-29857 GCA_003314055.1 Lactifluus hygrophoroides
TTTGGCTAGGTTTGTGAGGCTGGAGATGATGGTGCGGTTGCGTGGTGGGGAGCATGGGAGAGGCAGGTCACCGTCTCGCGGGCTGCTCCAAACGCCACCCAGACGTTTGAGAAGTTGGCTCTCCCGAGGGAGTCGGTATAATCTGAGAGCATAATTTGTCATTAGCATGTCAAGGTGCAGGCGAATAGGGAGGATAGCCATGAGCTGGTGCAGGCCTGGCACGTGTGCGGGCGACGCAAGTGAGCGTTGCGGTGGGGGCCCGGGCCGCCTGTAGCGGATCGACTCGCACCCCTGTGCTTGCCCTTAACAAACATTTCTCGCCACGACTTGGAGCATCCGCGCCCGGGCCCATAATCGCTCACGGCGACGTCAAGCACTCTTGGGAACATCATAGGAGGTCGCACCATCTAACCGGCGTTTTCGTGTTAGGGAATATATGCATGGTTTAATTCTGGTGCCACCGAATGCCAAGGTATCACCTCCCTCTGGGATAGCACCACCTGTTCAATCTCGACGGCCAGCCATCGCACGGTATTTGTTCGCATCAGCGGTGATCCCGGATGGTTAGGAAACTGGTCTTAATCTACCGGTTTCACCCCTCCTGTCGTCTGAGGTCGAACAACTGACCTCCCCTAACAACACAACATCTCAATGCCTACTAGGACCTAGTACCCTATCTCATTTCTTTATTATTTCTTTTTCATGGCAAGCACATCTACCGCGGCGTGCGTGTCAGACCATATACGGACCAGTAGTCGAACACTTTTCTTGTCATATATTGAGTATTTTCTTCCCCCTTTCTTAGCGGTCGGATCGTTCTCCTCATATAGTGTACTGTCATTACTCGCTCTGTTGGATTAATGCGAAGAAAAAAACTGTAGAGAATAGTACTCCCGTACTCCGATATCTAAACTTGACAAACGAGAGGTTTGTCGAGTTCACGGTATTATCGTTAATGCGAGCGCGTCCTTTGCCACCGATCGCTCAGTTCTCTTGGGAATCACTCAAAAGACCCCCCCCCGGAAGTAGGAAACGAGGTGCATGTCGTCGTATCACTATCTGGTTAACAACGTCTGCGGGGGGTTTGCCTACGATGTAAGGTATGAAACGCTGCCGTACCCCACAAGTTCACGTGTCCATTATTTGCTTATATTTGTCGATATTTTCTTCGGCCGTTCCCTCCAATGATGTCCCCTCCACTTGGCACGCTTTCCAGGTCGGGAGCTCACGGCTCTGTGTCAGGATTTCCTTGACCTGATGTTGGTCCCACGATACCGTATGCGTTTTTCCCCCCACTACCACTCTCGGGCTGAGCCGTCGCCGTTTGCACCGCTGCCACTGGCCGCCTGAATACGGCCGATGAAGGATTTGGCGCCTCTCCTTCTGGAAGGAGATTACCATTGTCGTCCAGGTAAGGAGAAAATACATCCTGCCACTTTACAGGAACTTGAAGAAGGACCAGGGGTTCCTTGAAAGGCCAGTGAGCGCGAACTCGGTTCTCATGAACAAAAAAGGCCGCGGGAAATGGGGAATGATAACCTTGCGCCTTGAGGAGTACGGCCTTGCCGTGAAATTCGTCATGGTAAGGGTACCCAGAGAAATTTATGAAAACAAATTTGTTGATCTAGGAAAGAAATTGGTGTGTGTGAGTGGGCATGTAATTGTCATGTCATGAAGATGAGGAGGATGAGCATGATGAGCGTCATTTTACTTACATTAGGAACCCAGCGAATGAAGAAAGTGTACGTGACGAAATAGGGATGATGCATGCAACACAGAAATATGGCATTTCTCGGCTCTTCTTTGACTGATCTAGCCGACGAAGGAATATACCCTTGCTTTTTGAGCTTGGTCCACTAGGCACATGATCGATATCTTTCAGCTAGCTCATGAAAGGGACAGATAAAAAAGAGATCAGCCTACGAACCGTATCTTCTTCCTCCTTTGGAATGATGTATGTCCTTTCTAAGTTGAATGAACTACCACAGACAATGCACGTGGGTCCATGTCGAAAGACATCTCGGTTGCACAGCACAATACCAAAGCTCTCCTGGGAGGTATCCGAGATGCTGCGCGGATATTTGAACTCAGGAGGAAGGCAAGGCGGTAGAGGAAATGGGAACTGCGTAAGACTTATCGTCATTCCAACGTCGTCGGACATGGCTGGTGGTGGCAAGTTGTCTCGATAGGGGTCATGACCCTGACTAATAGCTGACTAGCTGCCGCAGTTCCGGTTCCATTATCAGTCCCGGTTCTGAACGCGTTCGGAACCTGAACCGAAGGCACAATGGCAGACATCATGAACGTTGACATGTTAACAGTTAAACAAATCACCATGTTGTATTAAATTTTTAGATACATAATACAACAACTTCTACTCTGTGTTCTCTCCAGTCTCCACCAATACAGATCTGAACACACCCTCTCGACGCACGCGTGAACGCAGCGCTTCTTGCATCAGTGGCCCGAGCGATGTTGCCATCATGCCGGTGGCGGACAAGTGATTACTCGATTACTGACTGAAGGCACAAGGAATGTCACGCACGGCTGCAAACTCAGCCACACGCGCGTTCGGTGGTGACTGGTGAGGTGGTCATTTGGAGATCCATCGACATCGACAGAGGCCTGAGAGCTGTGTGGAGGTGTGATTTTAGGGTGTTTGGTGACGCGTTCGGGAGGTATTTCAATCAGTTCAGACAGAAGCGGCGTGAGTTACGATGACGGCGGCGAAGAGGTCGGAAACGTGGCAGGTGTCGGCAATTGGGAAGGAGGCATTGTGGGGCAGCGCCGCGGCGGTCTACTCGATGCGCGAGGATGCACAAATAGCTAGAAAGCCCCACACCTTCAAGGAGGATAGCCATACATCACCTCAAAAGGTGATTTGCCGTCGGGAGTCCAAGTTGCCATCCAGTGACACAGATTCTCGCAGAACAACCCCACAATCGAATTTGCACTCGGAAAATATTGTCATCGAGTTGAAGTAGCACTCTGCGGGAGAACGTCAGTGTGGGAAGGAGACATTCGAGATAACTAAACCAAACGAACCCAAGCGCAATCAACTCGCCATTAGTGAAAGGGTCCATCGCAAAAAATTCCGCACTATACTCCTTAGACCACCGATGCTATTGCTCCACGCACAAAAACCGAGTCCTTAAAAACATATCCGTGACAGTGAGTACACGTGGCAGGAAGATGAAAGATACAGGCACAAGAATGAGAGGGCGTTCCCACAAGAACGAGGAGGACGGGTTCAAACGCAAGAAAAGCCAGTTAGAAGCTAGATAGAAAGCAGGTGGTGGTGGCCCACCAGGAAGGACCTGGACAGCGTTATGCATGTACCGGCGTAGTTCAAAGAGCTGAGAACAAGTAAAAAAAGGGGAAAGAGTGCAGGCAAAATGAAGTAAGAAGCATGTATACCTACATAACGACAGGGAAAAGGATATACGGCCGATGGGACTGGTGATAACGGTGATTGGTAATCATAGGGGCTCACTCTTACATGGCTTCAAATTGCTATTTCGTGTTGGCGACTCCAAAAGGGGGCGGCAGGGAAAACGGCCAAGAGTGCCAGGTGGAAGATACCTCCCAAGTAATGAACTGACTGCCACATCATCAGCACATAGACGATACGAGAACGCACCTAGCCGCTGCAGAGCATGCTGGCGTTTAGCGTGCTGTGCACGTCTCACCCAAAGTGCCTCCTCCACGTGGATTCAGCCCGTTGTCGTGGTGTCTGGGTCTGTTGCCGCACGGAAGGTTGCGTCAGTGGTGCGCCAGATGGGCATGATTGGGTGCCAGCGAGTAACAGCTTCAAGCAGAGCCTGCAGATAGACAGTGGTGGTTGTGTCTTCACTTCGGAAAGATATAGCGCTAGTCAGTACATCGCATACAAACGGTCACAGGGTTGAGTGGGAGAATAGGTGTTACCTGCAAATGACGGGTGGAATTGAACTTCAGCATTGTCTTCTGTCCTGTGGAGGTGTGATTTCAGGGAGTATGGCGACTCGTCCAGGAGGCAATTTGGTTGGCTCGGACAGTAGCAGGGTAAGTGGCAATGACAGCAGTAAAGAGGTCGGAGGTGTGGCAGGAGGTGTCGTGGTACGGCGGTAGTCTATTCAATGCGTAAGATGCTCGTCCTCGGCGACGGCGGCAATTGGAACTCTACATGCTTACCAGACGCACCTGCGGTGGAAACCAAAGTGGGAGAACAAGCGGGGCGGGGTCGTTCACCGGTGTGAAGAGGGAGACGGACTGCATGTGGAGCGTGGCGAGAAGGGCAGCACCCAAAGACCACTGGCGAGGCATAGAGTATTGCTCATGCTTACCATAGCGTTCGACGCGTTCGAAACCCAAACCGGACCACGGCATCACTATTATGCGCCCCCCCCCCCCCGGAGGGAAACCCCAGGCCTAAGAACACAGTCAGGCTACTTACTGACTAGTGGGGTAGAGTACCCCTGCCTCAGGGTTGTCCATAACTGACGGATGCAATGGCCCAAAAGGCCGTAGTACACATCGCATGTTCATGTATATATCTTTACAATGAATGGGGAAATATGAGTATAAAAAATTGAATATTTCAATAGAGACGATGAGTGTAGCTTAACAGTAACATTGGAGTGTATCGGGCTAGTTGAGCTTTGCAAAGAAAAGTGTCGTGATTCCGAGTTTACCCTTGTAGATCGCGAACTTGTGATTTCGAGCCTAATGGCCTAATGTACTGACGCGACGGTGAGAGTCGTAGCAAAGGCGTGAACTGAGCACGTGCTCGTGAACGAGACCGTGACATAATACTCTGTGACTGCCCCTTAAGTTGCCAGGGTACTCTGTGCTTGGCATTCGTTGGCGTCACACAACTCGATAACTCGATGATGCGCAAACGGCCATCGATATCACGTCGCCCAATTCTTCTATTGTGTCCAAAATCCCAGCGTCTCCACAGTAAATCACGGAAGTAGCGACGGTCTACTGGCAACCAACCGTGACGGTTCAGATTGCCGTTCCAGGGCCGCAGCCTCGTCAACTTGAAGTTGTTGCAATATCTCTCTGCATCACCATCGGCGTCTTCGACTTCTCGAATTTCGGTAAGAGTCTACTGTGGAGCGTTTGCGACTTGGACTTACAGAATCGTGCACTTCTAGGGTGCGGAGATGTTGCGAAACAAGAAGGAACAACTACTGCGAAGGCTGATTGTTCCATGACATGCTCCGGGGATCTCATACATTTCTACGGAGGTGCTCAGGGGCTTCAGTTGTACCTGTGGGACGGTGATGGCGACATATTTACTCGGAACACCCTGCAACACTGGCCACTGTGAGGCTGGCATGTGCTCGTCATGGTGCCTCTTTTTCCATCCTTGCACTCCGAATTGCAATCCAGAACCTCGTTCCGGGACTCGTACCTCCGTTGCTCGCCACCCTCTGGATCAACGGCAAGGTCTCCTTCCTTGAAAAAGGCGGCATGTCGGATGTTGCAAACTCCACTGACGCATACGAACGATTTCGGTCTTCTCATGCTTGGCGCGAGATATATGGTCAAGACAGAGGTGTTTTTCCCCGGCGCGGTCATGCCTCCAGACAAGGTCTCCCGTATCCTAAACCTTGGTCGCTAGTTGCTCACCTCAACGTTCGGTATCCGGTTTAAAAGGGTAAAAGACGGGAGCGGAGTGGATTAAGGTGTATATGCACAGATTACGTAATGGATGACTACTACTTCACCTACTCGAGAGCGCCGTCAGGCTTCCCTCCACTGTGTTGGTATTCAAGGGCGTTCATCACGTAGACTGGACATGGGGCGAGGTGTGGTGCCACCTAGGAGGAGGTCGAGGTCAAGTCTCGTTGTCCATTTGTAAGCTGAGTAACTCACCCTGGTCTGTTTCAATCCCGTCTTTCCCTTATTTAATCTTATCCTGTTCCAACATTGGTACCCAACCGCACCCGTTGTGGCCAATGGCAGCCTGAGTGTCCTCGTTGTCGGTAGTGAAATGGGCTCGAATGCCCTCGCCAATCCTACACTTGAGATCCTCCCTCGCATTCCTGGTGGCAGCATGCTGCTCTTCCTCGACTGCGACCGGCTCGACAGAACGGACCCAAACAGTCTTTATTCATTCCTACATGTTCTTCCAAGCGGTCTCTTTGCTGGTGAGTTTCAAATCGACAGGCTTGTCAAGCTCGTTTTCGCTGACTCGCGAGGATAGGATACTACAACGAGGTACGCCTTCTTGACCCGGTGACCTTTGACACTCGCAAAGTCCTACCTAACATGCCCGGATCAGTCACGAGCTTCCTTGCTGGTCGCACGTACCCAATGGAGGGTGCCTCCGTACTCCTGCCTCAAAGTGCTCCCTACACGGATCCACTCACTATATTGGTTTGCGGTGGGTCTAACTTTGGCATCGCCTTGGACAATTGCGTGCCCATCCAGCCAGAATCTGCCAATCCAACCTGGGTGATCGAACGAATGGTCTACACGCCTCCTCTTACACCGGATTGTATAATGAAGACCGACGTTATCCTTGTGGCATATAGCCCTCGAAACGTGTGATGCCGTGCATGGTTGCGCTCCCGGACGGCACCTTCCTGATTGTGAATGGTGCGCATCAGGGTGTGGCCGGTTTCGGCCTTGCGACCGACCTGCGACCGACCGGCCCCGCTAACGCCCGGATTACCGGAGGAACTACGCATCGAGGTGTACGTCCCACCGTATCTGACTCAGGACTTCAAGCAGCCCGTCGTAACCATGCCGAACAAGGACTGGACCTATGCCGGGAAGTACCAGATCAACGTGCAGTTGTTCCAGGGACAGACGTCGGGCATGCGCGTATCGCTCGTGGCGGCGACGTCGGGCACTCATGGGAACGCCATGGGAGGTCGCACCATCTTCCCAGCGTTTACGGGTGTTCATTCTCGACGGCCCGATGGCATCGCATGGCGTGTTTATTCGCATCTGTGGCGATCCCGGACTGCTGGGCGACTGACATAATCTACCTGACATCTGATCTGAGGCTAATAATGGACCTCGTCAAACAATACCATCTCATTACCTACCAAAACCAAAATACTGTCTCATTAATATTTCTTTTTCAAGGCAAACACGGTATGTTGCAGCTGTTGCGTCAGGCTTTTCTGTCTTATATTTTTTCTTTCTTTCTTGTACTACACATCTGTCGGATCGTTCCCCTACACGTACTGTCATTACTCGCTCAGTTAGATTATGCGAACTTCGCATAAAAGTTGGAAAACAGACATAACACTCGCACCCACGCTCGCTGTCAAATTTACGGTGTCGTCCCGCAAGCGCATCCCTTTCCACCAACAATTCAGTTTTCTAACGAGTTAACAACGTTATGCTAAGTCACAGTGGTAAGATTTATCGTCTTTCCAGCGTTGGACATAGTTGGCAGTGGTGAAGCTGTCTGAATAGGGGTACTAATCGTCATGAGCATGAGGACCTCTTCACCCCCCCTTCCTTGATATGACGCATCTACACTTCACTCGTCGTCAGTCGTCAGGCCCCACCCCACCAGCCCCTCGCCAACACCCTCAACAGTTCACGCCGACGCTATCACTTCGCTCCCTGGATGGTATCTATGGCCAAGCCCGATTCCAGCCCAGAAAGGTTTCCACATTCCACACTCAACTAAATATTCAAACAGTATCGTCAGCCTCCACCGCACGTCCTCCCTCTGAGCTCTCCATTTACCCCCTCCACCGTTGTCATCGCTACCTTCAACATCACCACCACCTCGGGCTCATCCTACACGGCCAACTTCTCCGCTGCCACTGCCTCTGCGACAGCCCAAGGGTGCGCTCAGAAAAGAACTCGGTGACAGTGCGCGCGACTGCCGCCTCCCAGATTTTGCGACTGCCCACGGGTCACTTCCCTTTCATATGGCCTTCAAGGTCAGCTCTTACGCTGCGGCTGCACTGCTACCAGTGCCAGGTTTTCTATAATGATGCGGCTACCCCAACTGACTTTCACATTATGGGATTTGTTGACGCGTCCAGTATAATTGACTAGCCAACGTTTTGGCCAAAAGGAATAGAAATAAAAAGGTGTATATATTGCGAAGTGCTTCGAGTACAGAAGCTACATAATCAAAGATGACAATAGGTCGAATTCCGCAGAGGAAATGGGGAGTTCGAACCAAAGTGTTGCTGTCGTTAACTCTGCTTGTCGACCGCGACGCAGTACTCTTCTCCTACGACGAGATTATCACAAGCACCGTTGACATTGTCGTTAAAATCGATGAAGTCGCTTGTTGTAATGCCGCATGCTTTAGCCAGATCATCGCACGTCGTGCTCGTAGCCGGTTTTTTGAGCTCGCAGGTGGGCGTACGCTTCTCCTTGCACACAACAGTGCCAGGTGTCAGAGTATTCTTATTACCTATTAGTGGAGTATTTATCAGCTCTTCTATTTTGAAAGATATCGCTTTTGAGAACTTACAGTCTATCGTGGGGTTCATGGACTCGAACGCGGACACTTGCATTCCGCCAGCTTGCGCGATTTTGTCGCAAGTATCGCCTTGCCTAGTATATGGGGTTAGAAAGGAGGCACAAGCGTGAAAGTGCTAGAGGCATACGAAGTAGTCATCGTGTCTGTACGGTCATCGATTTAAATTCTGGACGCCATGATAATGATCTGAACAAAGACGCACCGACACAAATTGGTCGCGGAGCAGCGGCATGTACAACCCCAGTGAGAGTCAAGCACAATGTGAGAGCGGTAATAAGGACTGCAGTGCGAGCCAACATGATGCGTTTACGATATGATGGAGGCCGGCTGCTTTCGTGGATAGTTTATATACCTTCCACATTCTAAATCCGCAGTCACAGTGTAAGTTTACAGCGGGTTGAATAAATGAGCAGAACCCAGGAGCAATAATCGAATATACAGGCGCAGCCGGCAAGAATTATTGAGGCATTGGCGAGGATGAATAGTTCCTTGCATGAACTGGAGTGAAACGTACTTCAAGTTTCAGGCTTCAAGCTTCAAGCATGCATGCATGCATGCTTCAAGGGCGGAGATTACGATCGAAAAAAATATCACTTGTGGCAAGTGGCAACAGACTGCGTACGTAATGTCGTCAAACGCCACGCTTCTCCGCAGTGTCTCCAGCGTCGCTTGTGCAGGGGCCCCCGGAGAGCAAAAAAAAATTATCTCGCGGTCTCGCGGTAGAACTATGGCTAGCGTTGCGGTACCCTTGCCTTGGGCTGTGTTGTGGGAAAATTGCTGTGCGGCGGCGCGACGGAAGATTAGTTTACGTGCCTGCCAGGGCAAGAACAACGTAAGGAGGCTGAAAGTCAAGCAAATACAGTAAATAAAGGCAGATGGAGGCTTTCCCATCTTCGCTTACACATACATCCGTTTCATCTGTTACATGTCATGTAAAGACATTTTTCAAGGTATACCACTGGCGGTAGTACGAAAGAAGGCATCCCACTCAAGGCGAGCTACTGCTAACGTTCGATTGAAGTGCAAAATATGATTGACATCCAGTCTTGCCCTACAAGACGAGCTCCTCCGAAGCGAAGTCTTGGTGTTATGAAAGTCCGTCGCGTAGAAGTAGTCTGTAATCCCCATTATTATTGTTGCCATGCACGAAGGTAACACAGCCCCTCGTTTAACTCAGCGAAAAAAAGACTCGAAAACGAGACCCAGTTAGCAACTAAAGTGTACTTTGGTTTCCTAACAGAATGAGGCCGAGGGTATAATGACAGAGTACTGTCCCCATAGTGCTTGCAAGTCAGCAAGTGACCAAACAGGGCTCTATAAAGTTTCCGATGAGCAGACCAGAAATAAAGGCAGGCTGCGGACTGCGGATTACGGCGACAGTACCCACACCACCACTGGGAGTAGATGTGACCTATGGCACTGAGAGTTAGTACCACTGGGGTTGAGATCGTTGAGATCTAGTTGAGACACCGTAAATCGGACAGCGCTGCGAAGTACAGGCTTGCTGCGGTAGATAATGATATAACATAATTCATGAGAGCGGTTCCGAGAGATTAGATTCGCAAACAAGCCGCGGCGCATTAATAGGCGCGGCAACTCGAACCGTTATTTGGGTGGTCACTAGTACTTCCGTGGTTTACAGTAAAAAGTTGGGGGAGACACCGGAGTTTTGAGCAAAATGACAAAAAACTGAGAGAATTGGGTGGTACGCGGCCGTTCCGAGTCGCGCATTATCGTCGAGTTATCTAGTTATCTCTTGACTTCAAGTTGTGTGACGCATTGACTCAGGCTGACACTGCGATGTGTTAAGCTTGCACACGTGACCAGGAACTTGAGGGGCAGCACGTACTGCCTCATTCATCGCCCCGTGATCCTCTCGAGAACAGTTCTGTGAATTTGGCTCTCACCATTGGGCACACATCAGACTCATTCAAAATTCTTTGCCATTTATGGGAAGTCAACATTTTGGCCAAGAGGAATAGATAATGCATATATATTGCAAGTTACTTATAGAAGCAACATGGTAAAATATGTCAATCGACTATGATCGATATGATCAACGGAGCGTAGTAATTTATGTCCATCTGATCAACAAAGGTTGAACGCCACCGCTGAACAGGGTACTACGCAAATCACGAGAATCAATAATCGTATTCTACAGGGGAAAATGGCAACTCTGAGATTCAATATTCAATGGTTGTCGGTGGGTGAACGAGAGGTGAGGCCGGTGAGGCCTAGGTAAGGGGGAGCAAATTTCTAGCCCGACAGGCCGGGCCAGTGTATTACTGTGTCGATTCTAGTTGCTGACTGCAACGCAGTACTAATCATGAACAGGTCAGCCATCCATCGTAGAGCCCGTACCAGTCGCGCAGACATAAAATACACAACGGCACGTACATTGTTTCCAACGATCATATTGTCGCAAGCACCGTCAATACCGGGGTTATATTGGATGAATTGCTCTTTTGTGATTCCGGATGATGCAGCTAGTCCATCGCACGTTGGGCTCGAAGCGGGTTTGTAGACCGTGCAGACATGCGGTTGCGAACCAGCGGCAGGTCCACCAACGGCGGCGGCCTGAGCGAGTGTCGAGCACAAAGTAAGAGCGGAGATGAGGATTGCAGTGGGAACAAACATGGTGTGTTAACTGTTAACGGTATGGAGGTCTGCTGCTCTCATGCGTGGTTTATATACCCTTCAAATAACATGTCCGCAGTCAACGTGTAAGCTTACCACGGGTTAAATAAATGTGTAGAACCTACTTCAGTTTCCAGGGCCAATAATAGATGATACAGGCGTAGCCTGCAATAAATTGTTCATGCCCTTGAGGAAGTGGTGCGGATGAATAGCCTCCTTGCAGAATACACGTATCTGAGGTAAAAACTGCTGCGGGGGATGGTGATCGAAAAAATTATCGCTTGTATTCAGACTGCGTAGTGTCGTCAGACGCCACACTTCTCCGCAGCGTCTCCAGCGTCGCTTGAGCAGGCCCCTCGGAGGGCAACGCCATGCAAAAGAAAAAAAAATAGTGTTGCTTTTAGTACAGTAGAGTACCCCTGCTCCAAAGAGGTGGAGAAATTCGCATAACTGATGGACGCGGCGGCCCCCCAATTAATTATTCGACCGAGCTCGCGTTGGGCGTCGCTAATGGGGCCCAAGCGAATAAATCAAGGCAGATTGAGGCTGTGCTGTCTTCACTACCACCTATTAGTTCAATGTCATGTGACGTTTTTCAACGTATATAATACCAACACGTTGACTAGTCTCAGTAGCAGAAGAAGGCGCCCCACCTGGGACCAACATTCGATTGAA
This sequence comes from Lactifluus hygrophoroides, assembly GCA_003314055.1. Classification (NCBI taxonomy): domain Eukaryota; kingdom Fungi; phylum Basidiomycota; class Agaricomycetes; order Russulales; family Russulaceae; genus Lactifluus; species Lactifluus hygrophoroides. Next base: position 27,713 of record QLPC01012815.1, read on the forward strand.
GCGCAAAGTGTCAGTGATACCCAATTATGGCCTACAAGATGAGCTCCTCAAAAGTGAAAATTTGGTGTTATGGAAGTCTATCGCATAGAAGTTGTCTGTAATCCAATTATTGTTGCCATGCGTGAACGTAATACAGCTCTAGGTGAAAATAGACTCAGATGCGGCACCCACTTAGCAGATAAAGTGTATCCTGGTGAAAGTTTCCGATGAGCGGACGAGAAATTTCTCAAGGAAGTCTGCGGACTGCGGACTGTCATTGAAACAACCGTACCTGCAACATCGGCCAAAGATGTGACCTATGACATTGAGCATATTGAGCACTTATATGGAGCCTTAGTACCGACCTTAAACTACACCGTACATCGGACAGCACTGCGAAGCACAGCCCTGGCTGCGGTGGATAATGACGTAGGACATGGATAACAGGAGAAATTCCGCATCTATAATAGAGAGGGATATAAAACTCGCGAGAACTTCATGTTGATGGAGCCGCGGCTCGGGCACGGCAATTTGGACCGTCATGGTTGTTTGCCAGCGAGATCGTCGCTATTTGCGTGATTTACTGAGAGCCGCTGGAGTGTTGGAAACAATGTAAAAAAATGAGAAAATTGGGCGACATGACGGCCATTTGCGCATCATCAGAGCTATGTGATGCTAACGAATGCAGTTGCGCACTTGAGAGCAGTTGCGAGGGCAGTCACAGTTACAGCATTACGTCACGGTCTTGTTCATGTTCATCCGGCCCGAGGCCAGTCCGTCACGCGTCACAGCCAGTGCCATCATGCTTTGTTCACGCCTTTCAACTACTAGCAGTATGACTCTGACCGTCGTCTCAGCACATCAGTGCATCAGACTCAAAATCACAGATTCACGATCTACAGCGATAATCTCGGAATCACGACACCTCTCCTTACGAAGCTCAGCTAGCCTGATACGCCCCAATGTTACTATTGAGCTACAGTTATCGTCTCCTTCGAAATGTTCAATTTTTTACACTCCTATGGCTTTTTGAGCCGTCGCATCCATCAGTTATGGACAAATCTGAGGCAGGGGTACTCTACCGTACTAGTCAATGAGTGGCCTGACTGTGTTTTTGCGAATGGGGTGTCCCTCCCGGGGGGCCTGCACAAGCGACGCTGGAGACGCTGCGGAGAAGTGTGGCATCTGACGGCACTGCGCAGTCCGTGGCTATAGGCAATCTTTTTTCGATCATCATCCCCACCCCTGCAACAGTTTTCACTCCAGATACGTGCTTTCTGAGGTAACTATTCATCCGCACCACTTCCTCAAGCGCACGAACAGTTTTTGGAGGCTGCCCCTGCATAATCTATTATTGGCCCTGGAAACTGAAGCAGGTTCTACTCATTTATCCAACCCGCGGTGTGCTTACAATTTGGCTGCGGATATGTGATGTGAAAGGTATATAAACCACACACGAGAGCAGCATACCTCTATCATACCATTAACAGTTAACACAAAATGTTTTTTCCCACCGCAATCCTCATCTCCGCTCTTACCTTGTGCTCCACACTCACCCAGGCTGTCGCTGCTGGACCCGCTTCCCCCGCTGGACCCGCTTCCCCTGCTGGACCCAGTGTCGCTGGTGGGCACGATGCAGTTGGTGCATCCACCCCTGCTTCGCAACAGCATGTCTGCACTGTCTACAAACCCGCTTCGAGCCCGACATGCGATGGACTAGCTGCATCATCCGGAATCACAAAAGAGCAATTCATCCAATATAACCCCGGTGTCGACGGTGCTTGCGACAATCTGATCGTTGGAAACAATGTACGTGCCATTGTGTATTTTATGTCTGCGCGACTGGTACGGGCTCTACGATGGATGGCTGACCTGTTCGTGATTAGTACTGCGTTGCGGTCAGCAACTAGAATCGACACAGCAACACGCTGGGCTCGGCCTCTCGGGCTATAAATATGGTCCCCTTCGCCTCTTGTTCACCCACCGACAACCGTTGAATACGTTGAATGTCGGAGTTGCCACTTGCCCCTGTAGAATACGATTTTTTTATTCTCATGATTTGCCTAGTACGCTGTTCAGCGTTTGTTGATCAGATGGACACAAATTACTACGCTCAGTTGATCATAGTCGATTGACATATTTGACTATGTTGCCTCTGTAAGCAAC
>QLPC01012818.1:0-11406 GCA_003314055.1 Lactifluus hygrophoroides
TGGCGGTGCATGAGCACGATCTAATCGCTGCTCTGACGGTGTGCGTGTCTTTTGATTCTCCTTTCACATAAATATTGATCTTGAAGAAGTAAAGGGAAGCTGGATACGGAGAGCGCTACTGATGGGCATTCGTCATTGGAAATACGATTGTTCAGCTTTGCTACCGGCCAACCCCATCCTCTTGCCGAGCAACCGAGCATCTTTATTGCTAGAAAATGGTTGCCTGTTGGCCAATGCAACGCCTTGATTGAAATTGTTGGGGAATTCCTCGTCCTCTTAATAACATTTCCATGGACACGGAGCGAGAATGAAGAAATGTTTTTCCTTGTGCGCTGGAAAAAAGGGGAAGTACACTGCGTGAGTCTTTAAGATTATACACCGTTTCCCCAATTTAGGATGTATGTCCAGCTTCCGGCCTCTGGCACCCATGCATACTTCAGTTTCCTCTCGGAAGACACGCTTGTCATTCCGAACCTGGTCCAAAATACGCTCGAAATCGTCAAGATCGTAATCGATGAAGCTGACGACATTCCGCGCCTCCTCCCTCTGTGCAAGCTCGGGCTCCCTCCGCTTACTCAATGCGCCTCGATCGTCCGTCTCGATTGCCGTGCCGAACCGAACCCAACCGGGTCGGGACCTTCTGCCCTCCCGGCCCCTTCCCACCGCCCATTCCGCGACAAAGCTTCGGACGCGGTCATCCTCTTCAATGTATTGGTTGAATGCGTTCCCCTTCCTACGCGAGGTTTCGACTTCCAGCTGAGGCGCCCATTCACGTTCATTGTGCACCGTCGCGCCCTTCTCGCGCGCGTTCCGGCCGAGCTGCGCGCCTGCGCACCCTTCCGGTCTACCTCCGGGTCTGTTCCCGCACCAGTGGAGGTGCCTTGGTCCGCATGGGGCATCAAATCAACTCGTTGGTTCGAGAGTGATCCCACGTCGATGCGCTGGATAACCACGACAGCCGGCCAACGCGCGGTCGCGATGGAGGATGACGTAATCACACCAATCATAGTGCGCGACTTCAATCCGCACAACGTTCGCGCTGCGCAGGCACGTGTTGCAGCTGCAAGGGGCAAGCCACAAAATTGCGACTGGAGCGAGCAGCTTGAGAATGGCAATCGAAGGGCCCTTTCGGTGGAAGAAAGCGTGGTCCCTGCAGGCTCTGCGTTCAAGGAGGACGTACGATCGGCACTGCCATATGTCGAAATCATCAGTCAGCGTGAATACCGGTACGATGGGGTCTTGCTCGACGAAGAGAGGATTTTGGGGCTGAAGGTACGTTTGGGTTTTCATCAACATCACCAGAATAGTGGTATTGAAATGCATTCTCTCCCGTTTCGTTTTCAGGCTAGCCAAAACGATGATCTGGGGATTTCTTCTTTTGACGTTCACATCCTCGGATAGTATACCAAGCCTGGCGAGTTGTCCCAACTTTATAATGACTTCTGCGAAGAAGTTATGAGGTCTATGATGGACTCTCGTTCTAAAATTGGATTACGGATGTATAATCGAATACACAAATACATGTTACAAGTAGAGACCTGTGCAACCAATGGATCTTACAATCTCATGATATCAGTGAAAGATCAACTTTCGCGACTTTCTGACAACCTGCAAGGAGTTAGCGGCGATAGGGATTGTTCCTTTCTGATGAAAGTATCACAGGGAGATTCAAAGCAAGCACAACAGAACCAATAACTGGAAAGCAGTGTCGGGCATCCCAACCGAGGCCCAGGAAAGTTTCCAAATTCGGCATTGAGGTTGATAACCCGTCATTTTCCAAGCACCCACGAGGAAGGAATGAGAAAACAAAGCGAGTTTCGTTGGATTATTTCGTCGTTATCGTTCCTGCTTTCCCTATGGTGCGCTTAGGCTGGTAGGATTATCTGGTTAGGTGTCCATGTCATTTATGCGCCCGCCCGTCCCTCTTTCCCCACAGGCATTACACTGGACAAAGATACCGAAATTGAAATAATCAGACAGCGAGTCGTAATCAGATCCGGACTCGGAGATGGATTCGTCAAAGTCCGGCTCGAGCTCCAGCCTGGATACTGCAGAACTCCGTAGCGGCTTGACGTAGAACTCGATTCACCCCTCAAGACGCCGAAGCTACGGCGAATGAAGGACAAGGGACCACCGTGCTCTCCGACGGGGAGTGTCGCTAACAGCTTGGCCCCACAATTTGCCGAGCATCGCCGAGCTCCCCCCACTTGGATCACCTGCCCGAGGGCGTCGAAGCGAGTAGACGAAGAGCGCTGGGATGGCGTTGGGAACCTGCCAGATTGACCCACTGTGCACGCAAGCCAAGCTGGAAGCATGGAAACTCCGCAACCTTTTGAACGCGAAGCAAAGGAAGACGAGGCGCGCGGCGTCTTCGTGCACGTGGTGAATAGAGAGTCGGGGACTCTGGACCTGTTTCCATGAATGAGGGTGCCCGATCCAACCACTCCTATACACCGATCGAGACACGGTCAGATGGCGAAGAAGATGAGCGTAGTTGGACTCACGGAGAGGACAACCAGAGATTCCGGACCCCAACATCGACGGCATTCGCTGACCTGGGCGCTCGGATTACTCATCGCTTCAATTTGATCAAGTCTACGTTATGTCGTGTCATCGATTTTGCCTCATCTGTCTCATCATATCGTCATGATATTCTCAATATGTTTAAATGTAAAGGAGGCCTTACTTGCTTAACGATGCCTTGTGTTGTTTCCAGAACGATCTAGAAGGAATAAAAGACTAATGAAAGTCCAAGTCATTGGGACTTAAGTCGAAAACATAGAAGGGGAGCTAGTGATGGGATCAGGATATAGCGGTCCTCCGCTGTCACGCTGAGGTGCGCACGTTCATCGTCTGTGTGATAGCAGGACTTCGAAGGAACGCGTGGTTGTAAAAGAATGCCACTGGACGCGAGCAACGTACCGCAACTGTGATGGATCCGGATGGATGGCGATTCTCGGATGGTAGGAAGGTGTAGTGAGATCGGATGAGAGGGAACGTGGTCCACAATTTGAACGGTTGGCGTTTCTGGGCTCGTGCGGATGGACAGACAGATGCAAGTACTTTGCTCTATCCCCTCTCTGGCCTTCTTTCCGTCAACCCCCTGGCCAACGGCCTCGTTCTATCGCAATTGTAATAGATGATCACGATGTAAGGCACTAACGAGGTGAGCATTCTTCTGTACTGGTTTGAGTTCGTATTGTGCACTGGTGGGCGCCATGAAGTCGTGGAGAAACACAAGGGACCCAATGCACTGTAGGGGCTGCAGAGAGACAACTTTTAGGGAAAGATGAAAAGAACAATTGCAAATAACGTATGGTTGACCTCGCGTATACGGAGCCGACGCATCGACGGCCATCAACCTCATTTACGTGAGCGATGATGAACGGACAATGCTCGATCTAGAGAGGTCCCACCCTGACAGCAAAAACCACAAACCGGCATGCTTACCCCTACAGACGTTACAGTCGGACGTATTAGCCCCCGCTGTGCCTCCATCCTCCAGCTTCGTACGTGTATGCGTCTTCTATCTTTCTTATCATTCTATGTCCGGTTTCAGAAATGGGAAGTGGGTGTGGACCATTTGGCCCCGCATTGTCCTAATGAGGACTGAGGTACTGAGGTTGTTAAGAAAGTCCATCACTTCTTGCCATACGTATTATACGGAGAAAGAATAAGGATGTGCTCTTCCTCGAGTTCGAGTACTAGGAAAAGGGTGTGACTTTGGAGATAACATCCTTATCCTGATATTGACACAGTGCGTCCAGATTCTATGATATTTTCTGAGCGGGTCGCATACACATACTTCAGTCTGGTCTTGTAAGACACCATGACACTTGTCATTCTCACAGAGAATGACAATCGCTCAAGCGCTCAAGGCTAGATATCTGATGATTCGCGCCGTAACACGGACTCGCTGCTGAATGCAAGGTGCAGTAAACGGCTACTGATGTCAGTTTTTGGGACAAGTCTGAGGCTGACAGGCAAGAGATAATACGAATTGAAGCAGCGCCCGAGTGCCGAAAGTCCCCGAAACACAAGTCCAGCCGGTCCGGTGTTCGTGCTCGTGTTGGAACAAAGGCGAGACAGTGGCAAGACGTCCCTGGCCAGCGTAGCAACGTGAGCTTGAACCAGCCCTTTCAGTGACCACGGTCCCTTCAATCACTCAGACCTCTGTTCTTATTTACATTGGACATGGAGGCCCCTGCAAGTGATGGTAAGTCTCAGATATAACCAACTCCTGCTCTTTATGCTATCTCATAATTGTCGCATAAACGTCATCATGATCCTCTATGTACTCACATTTTCTGACGTCGACAGGTGCTATTTCAATTTTTGATGGAGATATTACTAGACTTCAGCGTTGGCTCTCGTCGAACCCTTCCTCTCGTCCTGAACGCCGTCCTATACTCATCCTTCTGGCCCATAAAAGAGTCGGAAACTGGGGGTGGTTCAATCAGAGTGGTGACCTTGACAACGGAATTCTTCACCTCACAGAGGCCATCCTTCTTCCACCTCGTCACCTGGTTGAAGACACCAAACTCCTTGCTCAATGCTTCTTCCTACTTACACGTGCCCTTATCATTCGCTTCAAACGTGCAGGACAGCTGGAAGATCTCGATTATTCCATTGAATACTCCCGTCATCTCCTTAACTCAGACTTCCTCCTTGTGGCTTTCAATATCCCGCGTAATCAAGTTATCATCGGGCTCATCGATTCACTCGCCACTCGCATAAAGTTGAATCTTGGCGATGCGACACAGATCATTGAGGAAATGGTGGGCCTGCTTCGCCAGCTCATGACGTTGGATATCGGTGGAAATTACCTACTCGCCGCCATTCCCCCCCTATGTTTTGCGGTTATTCACGTATCCCTTACTTCTCAAGAAGAAATCTTAGATAAAGCCGCTCGATGCATGCAAGAAGCCATCGAATTGTGCCCACCACTATCTTACAGGGTTTTCCCGACACTGGCCCAAGTTTTCGGCACGCGCTTCATTCGAACTTGTTCGATTGATGACTATCAAGCAGCAATGACCTTGTTCGACAAAGCTATCATATCCTACCCGCTCGAAGAGAGGGCGAATTCAAACTTTCATGATGCAATGCACTCTTCTGCACAACTTGCTGTGAGCCGATTCCGGGTATACCAGAGCGCAGAAAACCTAGAAGAGGCAACTTCCCGCGTTCGCAGCTCGCTGGCCTGTTGTCCCCCTGAGGACATACGATCTAATCTCACTTTGATTCTGGCAAACCTCATGGAATCACGTTCCAAATTTTTCCATCTCACAGAGCCCCATAGAGCGGATTCTAGTGCGTCCCAGGGGATCGCCACGACATCACTCCAGCATATGGTCTCAAGAGACGAGTGCTCCATTGGATGGGACGCCCCTCGAAATATCCGGGCTAATTGTTCCATAACGACAATTGAACGGCAAATTCAGGACCTGCAAGCCCTTCTCTCCAGCGTTCCTCCAAAAAGTTCTGATCACACAAAATACCTTCGCGCCCTTATAGACTGGTATGATGAGAAGTTTCATCATACAAATGACATAGCAGACATTGAAAAGCGTATCGAGTTGACAAATTTTCAGCTTACAATTACTTCGGACCATTTTCTCAACCCCATTCCTCTTCTTATCTTGGCCGCAATCCATCGCCGTGCCTTCCATTGCAGTCGTGCAATGTCTCACCTTGAGGAGTCGATTTCCTTCTCCCGCATTATCATGAAGACGCCAGGCGCACAAGGAATGTTCCGCACCGAGGCGATTCGATTACTTCATCTGTGCTTATTGGACCGCTGGAAGCTGCTTCATCAGAGAGATGACTGGGAGGAAGTATTCCTTCTGATTAAAATGCTTATTGACGATAATTTTGTGAATCCACCCAAAAAGCTCCAATATGCCTGCTACTGGACAAATCTCGCACGAACGACTGGGCACCCTTCTCTCTCAATCGCGTTCGAGAGCGCTATGTCGTTGATGCAGAGCGCTCTCGTTTTTTCACCTACTCTCAATACCCAGCACGCCCACCTTGTCGCTAGTTCGGGGGGCAATATGATGCCTCTGGCGTATGCGTCCTGTCTGGTCGAGATAGGTCAGTTGGAGCAAGTAGTCCAGATTCTTGAACAAGGCCGAGCATTGCTCTGGTCAGAAATGCGTGGTCTTCGAACTACAATCAATGAGCTGTCTGCGGTTGACCCAGGCTTGGCTACCAAACTTGTGACCATCTCTCAGGACCTTGAGACCCTGATGACATCCACCCTGCCATATTGGAATGGGGATTTTGGTGGAGTTGACGGCCAGGTCGAAGGAGGAATGGACACATTCAGCGTTTTTTTGAAGAAACAACGCACGCTCTTGGAAGAGCGAGAAGCGCTTATTGCACACGTTCAACAAGTACCAGGATTCGAGAACTTTTTGAAGCCTCCATCCTTCGACACTCTTCGTGTCGCTGCTTCGCAAGGACCCGTCATTATCATCAACCATTTCTATTGGCGTTCTGACATCCTCATCGTCTTACACGACTCTCCCCCTTCCCTTATTCCTACTGCCAAGGATTTCCACAAACGAGCGAATGAATTGGCCAATCGGCTTTCGGAAACTCGAAAGAAGCACTTTCTTGAGTCAATGCAATATCGGCGCGCTTTACGTTCTGTGCTCGAAGAACTTTACGAACTCGTTGGTCACCCGGTCATTGAAAGGCTCCGGGCGTTAAACATACCCGAGCAATCTCGAATCTGGTGGTGTCCAACCTCTGCTTTCTGCTCTCTCCCTCTCCATGCGATGGGCCCAATTCCATCGAATGAAAAGGCCAAAAAGTACTTCTCTGACATATACATATCGTCATATACCCCAACACTGTCTGCGCTCATCAAATCTCGGGAACCGGGCATATCAAAGTCTAACCCGCCCTCATTACTCATAGTCGCACCACCTGAAGAATCTCTTCCTGGAGTGAAGGAAGAGATCGAGGTCGTCCAACAGGTTCTTGGAAGTACCCTCGATAACATCGTTTTGGAAGACGTAACATCAGAGGTGGTAACAGAAACCCTTCGGGATCATCACTTCGCCCACTTTGCATGCCACGGAGTTTTAGAGGAAGGAAAACCATTTGATTCCTCATTCAAACTTAACGGCAATGAACGCCTTACACTACTCGACATCGTGCGCTCCCGACTTCCTGCTGCCGAATTTGCTCTCCTGTCTGCTTGTCACACGGCAGAGCTAACAGATGGGAGCATTGCTGACGAAGTGCTTCACCTTGCCGCTGGAATGCAATACTGTGGATTCCGGAGTGTAGTCGGGACGATGTGGGCAATGGCAGATACGGACGGACGGGACCTCGCCAAACATTTCTATAAATCGATGTTTCTGGGTACTAGCCCTGATGAAAACATGCCTTATTATGAGCGATCAGCGAAGGCTCTTCGTGACGCAGTACAGAAGCTGAGGAGAGATAAAAAAGTTGGACTGGAACGTTGGGTAAACTTCGTACATTATGGCGCATGATCATGAGCCATAAAATTACAAGTTAGCAAGTGAGCACTAGTGAGTGTCTGAGTCTTCTTCCCTTCACGAGCCCATAACTATTTTTGGGGAAAAGTTCGCAAGCTCAGCATGTCCTCTGCCTTCAGAACTGGCAACTCTTACGCTCTACTCTCGAACGCGCCGCCCTCAGAGATGCTACCATGCCCGGCAACGACTTGTGCCCTGTACCAAACTTACCGACATCACCACCTGCTGCTTTGCCTTGTTTCTCCGATGCTGAAATGCTATATCTCTACCTTCTCCATCTTCCATGGTCTCTTTACTGTGCGCCCTCTGCATCTCGTGTCAGTTCGCTCTCTAACCGTTCTTGTGCTACACTTTTCTCGTTTCTTCTGCGCTATGGTCTCATTAGCTCTTTCTGTATAATTAGGATTTACATGGGTGTTGAGCCCTTCTAGTCTTGATTATCTCCCTTCCGGTTTCTCCTACTCACCTCTCCAGGGCACCTGTAACATACGAACCCGTTGTCTTGAACTACCTTCACCTTTCTATACACTCCACAATCTCACACTTTTACAAGTAACCAGGATTGGCGATATATCGAAAGTCCCTAGTTTGTAGAATTGAGGGGACAGTCTGTCGAGTAGCAAGCTCCCTGTTGGAGTGGATGAAGTTCAGTCCTGGGACGCAGATTCCGAACGTCGGTTCTGCAGCGTCAGAGTCCGTTGTTTACATGTCCTTCTGATTCCTTTCTCATTCAGCAGAACAGCGATTAAGGGAGGTGGAAAGTAAAGAGGAAGAGGAAGAGGAAGAGGAAGAGGAAGAGGAAGAGGAAGAGGAAGAGGAAGAGGAAGACTCGGAATGCGACGCTATCGCAAAGGAAGAGAGTGAGAAAGACGTTTTGGCAATTCTTTCTGGCGATTCCTGAAATTCTCCTTCCACTTTTTTGTCAGCATCTAGGAGAAAAAATATTTTGGCGAATATCCATCATAGATATATGATGGATGTGATGAAGCCGATGAAGTGTAAAACATGTAAAATAAAGCTGTAACTAAGGGTTCCCATCGTCACGTGAGCGTGAGGATATAAAATGAAACACCGCCGCGCCGTTCTATGGACGACAGACACACTCACATCAACATATACGCGCGTCAATACGCTTACCATTCATACCATTACTTGGGAAAACGTGATAACGAGACGTATTCTGAGCGAGGAAGCGTTGTTGTGTAGTCTGACAACGACTCGCGCTCACACTCGGACGCGACGGCTGGCCGAAACAACAGCGTGGGAAATAACAATTGAGCCACTTTTATACACGCGCACGCTTTCAACTCTTACATATGCTTACATCTCAATCTACTTCAATTTTCCGCTTTATGGTGTGCATAATGTGCAACATGGTAGTGGTCACGTGTATGCAGCATGCCTTCGTTGATGTGTGCCCGTGGAGTGTGTGTAGAGTCAGCTTCGTGGACTACTTTACAACGAAGGTAATGAACTCTCCTCGGTATGCTCAGAATCTCACTGCTTTCGCATCTGATATCGATTTGGGCTGACGACGCGCATTTGCGGATCTCATCCAGGATAACTGAATGGACCAGACTTTCTTCGCTTATCTCACCTCTCTCTATACTCGTAATTTATGCTGCGACCCTGCACTTCTTTATCGCTACCTGGTTGATGTCTGTGCTTTCCGAGACTGGACACGTTAGTATCCCTCGTGAACGATTGGTTGACCAACGCCAGAAAGGTACGCCCCGCGCGCAGCGTGTGAATAAAAAATGACTTGGTCATAACAGGGATAATTTCGCGTCATTTGTCTTCTCGCTCCGGCATCCAGATCGCATATCTGCAATCCAGCCAAACCAGACCTCTCCCCTGTTTAAAAGATCGGCTGCATTGGTGGGGGAACTATTTCCTGTTTTAGAACACCTGGAACTTGTTACCCAAACCAAGACGGGACTTGTCCTTCCCAGTGAATCGTTCGCCGGAGAGGACCCTCGCTTACGCTTCCTTCACGTGTACAAGATTGCCTGTCCAGTGTGGCCGCGGCTTCTCTTGTCTGTAGAGAACCTCGTTCCTCTTCAACTTGAAGTAATATCGAGTACCGGGTATTTCTCTCCTGAAGCTCTCATCGCTTACTTTCCTGTGATGACCCGCCTCAGAGCGCTCCACCTCTATTTCCTTTCCCCAAGTTCGAGTTCTCGCCCTGACTCTGAAAGTAATTGTCCCCTTTAGAGACGTATTGTCCTCCCTGCTCTCAGGTGCCTCGCTTCCACGGTGTTGGTGAGTATTTGGAGTGCCTTTTATCTCGCATGGGCCTCCTCTTCTCAAGGACATTTACGAAGAGGAAGTCCGAGACATTTACAAACGGTTTGATGAAAATCACCGCCCCACTGCGATCCAATGTCTTTTCCAACGGGCGAGTCGCCTTTTACTCTCCTTCCTACAGAGCGGCAGAGTGGATGACCTAGAGTGTTCGATTGAGATATGCCGGGACCTTGTTGATATCCAATTTAAGCTGATATCTCGCGTCAAGCTACTACGACTACTCGCCTTTCCTTCGCTCTCGGAAGTCATTTGCCAGGGAATATGCCTAAATCTATCTCAAAGTTCGAAGCCGCTTTTCAAGGTGAGTTTGCGACACCATCTGAAAGACTCGGCATCGCATGGTGGTGGTCAACGTTTGCAAGAGTGCGGGGTCATCCTTCCACGACTCTAGCATATCAGAACACCCTATCGTCGCTCCATGTTTCTCTGATCGGAAGTTTCACCGCCCAAGTACAACACCTTTCCATCGGGCATTTGGGTTCAAGCACCCAAATACCAATGGAATACTCACCTTATCAGATTGACCAAGATCAGTTGGAGTTTGCCATCGAGACAATTGAGCAGGGGAAAGCGTTGCTCTGGTCCGAGGTGTATAACCTTTGCACTTCAGCAGAGCGGATTAGTAAGGTCAAACCTGGCCTTGCAGCCCAAACTCTCGAATGCTAATGAAGCCCTGGAGGCCGTTAACACTTCAATTGCGACACCTGGCCTTGCAGGATTCATATTACGTACGCAAGAAGATCGTGCAAACGTTGACATCCTCAATCTTGTCAACGAAAAACGGCGGCTTCTGCGGGAGCGTCAACAGATCCTTCAGGATATTTATGCCCTGCCCGACTTTGGAAATTTCATGAAGCCTCTAACAATTCACGCCCTTCAGAATGCCGCATTGGACGGCCCAATTATCATCATCAATCATTGCCGTTGGCGCTATGACATTCTCGTTATTCTCTACAAACTCACCGCCCTCCCTTATTCCGACTACCGAAGAATTCTATGAACTAGCAGGAAGTTTAGCAAGCAGGTTCTTGTCAATTCGCCAGGATATTGTTGAAGGGTTGCACGTTGCACCTTACCTCACCAATGCAGTGCTGTGGATTCGGAAGCGTTATCGGGACGATGTGGAACATGGGGGATGCTGACGGAGAGAACGTTTCAAGGAAATTTTATACGGGTATGTCCTCGAACGAAGCGGGTGATAACATCCCGCTGACGGAGAGATCGGCAAGGGCAGTGAGGTATATGCTAGAGAAGCTAAGGGAGAAAGGGGTAGCTCTACAACGATGGGCGACTTGGATCCATTATGGTGCATAAAAAGAAGAGCCGCTAGTAATAGGCTGTTCAAGCTGTAAATGTACTATACAGTACTGTAATTTGTACCATCTTTTTTATGGTGAAAATAGTCTATTCTGCTTTCGTACGTGCACGTGTTAATGGCATTAATACGTACGAAAATGCCATTGCAGCGATTATGCAGTAGTTGTCAGGATTCAGGTAATGATTGTAATGATCGATCATCGTCGATTACGCCACCAATACGAGGAGCCCACTGGGCCGGCTCGCTGTAATTTCAGTACAATAC
>QLPC01012827.1:0-18344 GCA_003314055.1 Lactifluus hygrophoroides
TTCGCGCCTGCACAAAGTAAGCGGTGACTAAGTGGTTCGCACCATAGTAACTTTGGCTACTTTGATAAGGTGACGATCCCACCGCCCGCCCCATGGCCCAAGCAACACAGCGTGACGCCACAAGTCCGGCCGGAATTCATTCGCAACAAGTGACGAGCTCGCAGGGTCGTGAAAGGGCGGGATGCGGAGCTCCCATGAGGTGATCGCGCGTCCGAGTTACAGACAGTTTGTGCCGTGTTGTTCGGAGCGGGCCTCGCTAGCACGTTGACTCAGTTGACACTGTTCGCCGCATCGTGACCCCAACGACTGGCGCACTTCCGATTTCGAGTCGTACCAGTGTCATATCCCTAGTACATTTTCCGTGTACTTGAAGTTTTGAGGGGTGCTTTTCGAACACAGTATGACAAATCCATTCCAATGCGGCGGGTTATCTAAGTGAGATATGAGACTTAAGGTCTGTGGCGTTGAACAAAGATTTTAAAAAAAATGCCTGTAATGTGCGGGGTGGTGGTAGTTTTGAGGGTCGCGGGGTGTCCAGTGTAGACTGAGGGTCTAAAGGTCTACGCAAGGGATCTCGATCTCGAGGTGCGCGTTCACGTGACCGCGTGCGTGCTTGACCCTTCAAAACACTGAATCGTTGCCATTGCGGCTACTGAGTGGATTTCTTCTGTTCGGCTCGCCCAATGTAACTTACGTTTGTTATTGCGCGCTTCCGTTTCTGCATTGAGCTTCCACATGTTTGCAGATTGCTGCCTCCCGGTGTTTCCCTCTCGCGGTTCTGCGCTGGTCTGGCCGGCTGCCATTGACAGTGACTCCCATTGACTTGTTTCGCATCTCTCCTGATCCTTTGCCTCGTGCGCATGTGGCCACCTTTTCTCTTCATCATCGTTGGCCGGCCCACGTGTAAAGATATGACTTTCTGTCGTATTCCTTTTCCTTTTCACGTGACTCACGCCCGCCGGTGTGGCTTGCGACTTCTGGTGTTGTGTGCTGGCGGGTAAGGTAAGTTACGGCGGAAGTGGACAGAAAGGAACCCCTTTCTGAGCCAACAAATGACCCGATTTGATCTGTGCTTCAAACTCTGGCTAATTCCTCCGACGCTGGTTTATCTGTTATCGCGTCCACCTCCATATCGGCTCACGTTGCAAAGCTCGGACTTCCGCTTGTGCGAGATATAACTTATGTGCCCCCTTAAAGATTCTGCGCCGGAGTTATAGCCAGATAGAACGAAAGAAAGAAATTCTTACTCATCAATACACCACCGCTCGACACCTTAGTCATCCTGGCCATCATCTCCCAGTCCTGCTTTGCATTTCTGCATTTCTGTCGCAATACGGGATCTTTAATTGTATTTGCAAGAGGGCCCTCCGGCATTTTGGTCGACCCGAAGTTTCCCGAGCAGCTATCTAAATCCTGCTGAAAGGTGACTTTCTCTTACAAATACGTCAGGTACAGGGGAGGAAGTTTCTAAACAACAGAAACCCTTGCGGAAAGTCAGCCAGTGCTCACTCAGCTACTTCGGTCTTCGGCGACTTGGTTTATAATGACTTATGGATCTGTTTCGTGTGGTACCCCGTAAGGGTACATGCCATACCAGATGGAGGCAATCCGCTGAGCAAGCCTCAACGGTATAAAAGGCATCTAGGAGACTACCACTCTCCAACACAGTATAATCACAGCACAATGGTCAAGGATTCAACCCCAAGTATCATCGGAATTGACGAGAATCTTCCCGTCACTCAACGCCATGAGTCCGTCCCCACTCTCGCGATCTGTGCTCGTCTATTAACTTCCGCACAGTGTTTATCCATTCATCGAGCCGAGCCAGTATTTTACCTCGCAAGCGTTCAAGGGTCAGGTTGTCCTCGTCACGGGCGCATCCAGGGGAATAGGACAAGAAGTTGCTCTTCACTATGCCAAAGCGGGCGCTTCCCTCGTTCTCGTCTCTCGGAAGCAAGAGTCCCTGAACGAGACTAGAGATGTCATCTTGAAAGACGTTCCTGGCATTGAAATCCTGACATTCGTGGCGGACGTCAAAGACCCAGTAAAGGCGGAGGAAGCAGTCAAGATGGCGATAAGCAGGTTTGGAAGGCTGGACGTCCTGATCGCCAATGCTGGCACTGCAACGTCCGCGGACAAACGTAGGTGCCTTGATAGCCCTCTCGGGCTACGGTCATCGAAGGGCAGGACGAGTGAGCTGACTGCTGACCAATAGCGCTGGCGGCCAAGGACGCTAACGGATGGTGGGATACGATGGAAGTCAACGTGCGCGGGGTCTACAATTATCTTCGGTGCGTTAACTGTGTGTGCTCGATGCCATTCCTGATACCAGCCGTCCCAGAGCGGCAATCCCTGCTGTCCTAGCGAGTAAAGGGAGCATCATCATCGTGTCATCCGGGATGGGACATCTTCGCATCCCGCTCTCTAGTGACTATTCCTCTTCCAAATTCATTTTAGGCCGCCTAGTTGAATTTGCGGCTCTGGGTAATAATTTTTATGTCTTTGCCTCTACTTGACAACGGCCTGATCCACTTCTACGCAGAATATCCCGAGTTGCGCATTTTCACGCTTCATCCAGGTGTGATTCCAACGGCCCTTTCTCAAGAAAGCTTTGGAATGGATGGTACTACCTGGCCATTTGACACACCCTCTCTTCCAGCAGCGACGATGCTCGCAATCAGCGCTGGAAAGGCAGAGTGGTTACGTGGGAGGTTCGAACACCTACTATTATATCGAGAAAGGGATATGCTGATGCTTACACAGATATTGGTCCTCTAACTGGGACTTAAGTGAGGGTGAGATGAACTGGAAGGAGAAGACCCTGGATCAGAACGGTCTCGTCAACAAGCTGTTTATCCCAGTCTGAATGAAGGGCGGAAAGTATCAGCTAGTTGTTAAGGTTGTTTTTAGCAGTGATTGTCAAACTCTCCAGTGTTTCGGACTTGCTGGAGTTTGCTGGCTTGTTCTAGTAGAATGACATTGCCTGGTCGTACTATGATAATTGACTGTTCCGAATGATGAGCACGATGAGCTATGATAGCTAACCAGCCAGAATCTGGGCCGAACTTGCGCTGATGACTCGAGGTGAATTGTCAGAATTCCCCTCTTCTAGTCTATGATAGACTCGTTTAATTTCCTTTGTCTTCCCTGCGTAAAAACAATGGTATGTAAAGACAATCTCAATTCTAGAGACCGAATATAAGAACTATAACGTAGCATCGATGCCCTCCACTCGCCTCGCCCGCTCCATCATCTGACGTGTCTGTGTCGCAGCTTCTGCAAGACAATTCTTGAATACCTCCGTTTCAAGTTTCCGGCTCGTGATTGTCCATCGAATATAGTCACCACCGATGGAGTACGACAGCCCGTAGCCGTACGGCGCGACTACATAAGATGATGAGTACTGGATGACTTATAATGCGGATAGCTGACACGGCACGGACTTTCACCATATCCCCACCCATCTATGTACTTGGACGACAACTGTGACGTCGCCATCTCGCAGTGCATCATACGCGAGTACGCCGGGTCCTGAAAGATCTCGGGAAGCGGTTGGCCATCTTTAATCACCTTCTTGAGCCCGAACAGATGCCTGTCTATGCCTTGGCCATCTGCAGCCCATGCGGCATACTGCACATGGCGTCCAGCAGCCCGACGGAAAAGGGTGGCGCGTTGTGCATCCTATTTGCGCCCAAGCGTGGCCCGTCTGTCTGTCAGAGCAAAGAATTAAACATATCGCAATAGACCGGTCCCGTACCGTTGCCTTGGGATCGACCATCGCATCAACCCACGCTTTACTCTCAGAACTTGCCCCTCGGATCACTTCCGTCCGCCCGCGCTGAAACTTCCGCGTCTGCCCGTTCTCATAAGTGACGCCTGGCCGACCTCTGAACTTGTAGAACCCGAGTTGCTTCACAAGCTGAGCCCACGCATCCGATGACACGTTGAACTGCTTGATGAAATCCTTGCCATACGCGTCGTAGTGCAGCACGCAAAGCTCGTGCGTGCCAACCAGCTTGTCGAAGTTATTCTCCGCCTCCTTGATATCTGCGAGAACAGCATCACTGGCTGTAAACAAAATTTCTCTCGGTGGCACGATTGAGGGGTTTGACGACGTAGGACCAAGATCGATCTTGTTCGCGTCGAGGGAGCCAAGCATGAACTCGTTCAATCGCAGACTCAGTGTACCGTCCATGCAGGAGTGCTCAGTGAGGAATCCGGAGCGACCGTTATCCCAGACGATGACTACAGCAGAGCATAGATAAGCAAAACGCTGCTGAAAGTTTACATACCACATACGCTGGTGCTTATCGTACCAACGGTTACGGCCGTCTCCCACCCAAGCACCCCAAGAGAGTTCTTCACGACCCGTGGGCTGCGCGTTGTCAAGAGCCACAATAATCATAGCGGACTCGATACGTTTCAGCGCTGCCTCATTGAGGAGTGACGCCTCGATGAGCCGTTGGCGAGCCTGAAGTACGTTCAATATCATCACAGGATGAGACTAACATAGAGAGAACACGCACATGTGTCCAAGTGTCTCTATTCTCGCTTGTAAGAGCGCCGTACGCAAGTCCTTTATGTGTATCGGCTTGTTGGACAACATCGGCGATCGCACTGGCGAGTTAAGAGTTGCCACCCATCAATCTTCATTCCACAAAGTTGAAGACAAAAACGGACGATTCCAACTCAGTCATGCTCAACTCGGTGCCATCAGAACGCCCAAGCTGGACTTCGAAGAATCTGTTGTTGCGAATAAAGACAATGTGATTGTGTGTTGCAGGATCGAATTTACGAGCGGTGTCGGATGGGATGTTAGGATACCGACAGGCATGGAATCTGGACGAGAAAATCGACGAAGCGTCACGTCTCCGAGATTTACGATTGGGTGTATACGATATACCCACAACCACTTGTACAAGTCCATGCAGAGTGGTGCCCCGCGAATCTTGTCGGGTTCCAATTGAGTGCTAACAATAGCAATAGTGGGTCGAAAGTAGTACGCAATGGTGGGGTACGAGCTGGGGAAGAAAAGGTTACTCACTTCTCGACGAGAGTCCGGAAAGAAAGCATGGCCTTGACGAGCGTCGCCGCGCGCCTTGGTGCATCTCGTATGGCCGGATCCACGACGTGCACGAAAAAGTAGCTGACGTTCACCACGACGGGCTCCCGGTGAGCCATATACTCCATCTCATTCCACCAGTCCACGAGCCAGTTGCTGGCAGTCTCGGGTTCCGCTGCACGCACCTCAAGCCGTCTCTGTAGCTCTGTCGCCGACGACGACGCGCCAAACTTGCGCACTACCGATTCGCTGCGCGCATATTCGGCGGGCGTCAGGTGCGGGCGTATGGTTTCGAGGTACTTCGCAAGAGTGGACGACAGCGGTGGTACAGGGAGATGGGGCAGCGAGGCCTGATATCGGAGCATTGGGCCTTGCGCCGGGTCAGCCTTGTAGCCTTCTGGAAGACTGGAGCCAGATAATGTGGTCCGCGGATGACCGGTCATTAGTGGTTGCTGGTTCATGGAAGTGAGTCGAACGACGCGCATTCTAGAGCAGACGGAGAAAACGTACATCAAGATGGGGAATATTGGGGTGTAGTCTAATAAACCTCTAGGATATATGAGCACTGGAGGAAAGGTAATTAGTGGCAATGGCATCTTGCCAGTTTTGCCAAGGACTCGGGCCCAGGCTTGAGGGCAGCTCGAGCTACAGTAGTGTGATGGGAGCGTTGCGGCTACGCGCGAAACTACAGTAAGTTACTACACCACAGTACTGTATGGTGATACGTACTGCATGTAATTACCATTCTGTCGGGTGACGGCCACTGCCAACTTGGGACAAAGCTTCGGGTTAATGTCCTAAGCGAGAGTAAAGTTCACTAGTGACTAGTGATTTGGTTACAGAAGTAAATTCTGTACGGTACCGAGCTTGGAGTTTCCTGTATATGGAGTATAGGAAATCTGTGCAGTAGTATAGATACACAAGAAACGTACTTAAGTTCTTGCCCTCATCGAGGAGTGCGAAGGTGCGAAGAGACGGTCAGAGTTTTTCCAGGTGCGACGTGTACGTGATCGTGTGCGCGCACCGTCACGATCTTGGTCCGCAGTGTCCTGCTCCTGTCGGCTTAGTAAATCTGACACAAGCCGCAAAAAATGTATAAGCTGACTGAGCAGAAAATATATAAGCTGACTGAGCAGAAAATGTATAAGCTGACTGACTGCCGACTAATGGCGGTGGCGGCCCAGGATGCTAGCGAATGGTGGGACACGATAGAAGTCAACATGCGGGGTCTACTGTACACCGTATGTGCCTAAGATCATTCTTGATGACTCACTGGCCGTCTCAGGTGGGTGATCTCTACTGTGCTAACAACGCACCATCGTCGTGACATCCGAGTCCGAGATGGGCTATCTTCGCATTCCATTCTCTTCCCTCTTCCAATCCATTTTAGGCCGTCTCCTTGAATATCTGGCTCTAGGTAATAATATATTATTCTTTGCCTCATTGGATAATAGCTAATTCACTCTACGCAGAACACCCCGAGTTGCGTATTTTTGCGCTTCATCTAGGCCTGATGCGAACGGCGCTGTCTGATAGTACCTGACCATTCACCCGTACCCTCTCTTCCAGCAGCGATAACGCTTGAAATCAGCGCCGGGAAGGCAGACATCAGGAAAACTACATAAAAAAATTTATGAGCTTTATAAAGCCATTATATAGTCAAAAAAGTAAAAAGTTGAAAGTCATTTAGACTGACCCCGATTTTATAAAGTTGTGAGTCACTTGTGACCCAAATATCAACTATAAAGCCCACTTCTACTATTATACCAACTTTCGACTTTAGAAATACTCTCTATATAAAGCTAAAAAGTCGAAAAGGTCATAAAATTTCTTGTAGTTTTCCTGATGCACTAGTTCGACACCCTCAGCTAGTCACATGAATAGTCGTCGTCATTGTGATGGCGTCGTGAAATAATTTCTGGCGTAAATTTCGATATCTGCCATAAACCGGCACCTTGCTGTATCAGCTGTGCTTGAAATTGACGCATTAATTATGCAATTATTGATAGAGGTCCAATATATAAACCAGAGACGAGGTTGTAAGTTCAAGAATGAAGTGCAAATCTGCAACGTTTCCAGTCTTCGATCTCGCTGGTCGAGGTAAGTTTTGCAAGACGTCTGGGTCATATGATACTACCCTTGACCGCATTATCACCGTTTTTATATTATTATTTGACGCAGCCCTAACCAACCATTCACTGCCTCGTGTCCGCAGCAACTGACACTCTTTGTGTGGCACAACGAATGATGATAAAAAATACAAGTTGTTCCCATATTACTTCCAGTTCGAGCAGGTTTAACTGGCTTGATTTCGGGTTCAAATTACCCTGCATACTTTCTTCACTTGTTATTGGCCTTCCCTGCCCTCGCATTGGCCGCATCAACCTGTCTGAACCCATTGATAATAGCCTTCGCCTCTTGATAGCTGTCATCGCTGTCTGGCTTCAGACCATAGCTATGCATGAGGCCGTGCATTCCACCAAAGGACTTGGCATACTGGTAATCAGACTTGGTGGCCGATGTACCGTTGGAAGATGAAGAGGCCGCTTTTGCGCTCGATGAAGAATTTTTTGGCATTTGTCGTAGAACTCGATCGCTTAGGTTAGATGTACGATTCGCGGCAGCGGGTGTGAAGCGAGGAAAAGCTCACTTAATGGCGACTCCCACTTAGTTGGATGTAACCTCTGTTAGAAACTTGAACTCTTCTGCGAGTAGAGCTTAGGAGTTATGTGGTGGCATATAAATGGGAAGCATACTTCTGTTCCCCCGCTTGTCGAGAAAGAGTGAAAGAGCGGGCCAGCAGGCGCGAAGAGATTATAAGATTGAGCTGAGTATGAAATTGACCGTGTGAGTACACGTGACGTGCAGTTTACTGTCTTTTCTGATATTTACCTTGTGTGCGTGTGCACGTTACCCTTTCTCTTTCCTTGGCACTGCAGGCGCACAGGTCACGGTAGTGGGAAGTTTCACAATTTACTTTTTTGACTTGTGCAAACGATAAAGAGC
This sequence comes from Lactifluus hygrophoroides, assembly GCA_003314055.1. Taxonomy (NCBI): domain Eukaryota; kingdom Fungi; phylum Basidiomycota; class Agaricomycetes; order Russulales; family Russulaceae; genus Lactifluus; species Lactifluus hygrophoroides. The sequence continues at coordinate 8,069 of QLPC01012827.1, forward strand.
CACACCGTATGCTGAGCAAGTCTAAACGCAATAAAATGCACCTAGGATACCACTCTCCAGCACTGTCATGTGCAATCACAGTACGATGGACAAGCCTTCAACACCAAGTCTCATCAGCATCAGCATCGTTCTGTCACTCAACACCACGAATCCATCCTCACTCTCACGATCTGTGCTTAGTTGTCAGCTTCCGCACAGTATGTATTCCTTCATCGACTCAAACCAGTATTTTATCTCACAAACGTCCAGGGCCAAGTCGTTCTCGTCATCTAAGGATATAAGGAAAAATGCCAGGGCGGGCGCTTCCCTTGTTCTCGTTTCTCGACAAAAGTCTCAAGAGATCTTGAATCAGACTCTCTGGTGTTTTGGACTTGCTGACTTGTTTTAGTAGATTGACATCGCCTAGTCGTTTTATGCTACGATAATTGATATGATGAGCTATGATGGCTAACCAGCCTGAGCTGGTGTCAATCGCATAATTGGCATACCAGACTTGTGTGATGTCTTAAAGTGGACAATCAGAACTCGCCTTCTTTCGCCCACTCCAAACTCGTTTCCTTCCTGCGTGAACACAATAGTATTTAAGGACAGTCAAAATCCCAGGAGACCGAGTATAAGAACTATAACATAACCTTGTTGCCATCCACCGCCTCGCCTGCTCCATCATCTGACGTGTCTGTGTCGCAGCCTCCGCAAGACAGTTCTTGAATACCTCCGTTTTCAAGTTTCCTGCTCGCGATTGCCCACCGAATATAGTCACCACCGATGGAGTACGACAGCCCGTTGATAATGCGGATGGATGACATGGAACGGACTTTCACCATATCCCCATCCATCTACGCACTTGGACGACCGACAACTGTGACATTGCTAGTTCCCAATGATGAGTACGTGAGTACGCCGAGTCCTGAAATATCTCGGGAAGCGGTTCGCCATCTTTGATCATCTTCTTGAGGCCGAACAGATGCCTGTCTACGCCTTGGCCATCTGCAACCCACGCGGCATGCTGCACATAGTGTTCAGCGGCTCGACGGAAGAGTGCGGCGCGTCGTGCGTCCTATTCGCGTCCAAGCGATGCCAGGTTGTCAGAGTAAAGTAATAAACATGTCGCAATAGCAGTCTCGCATGACACCGCTGCCTTGGGATCGACCATCGCGTCAACCCACGCTTTACTCTCAGAACTTGCCGCTCGGATCACTTCCGTCTGTCCTCGCTGAAACTGTCGCGTCTGGGCGCTCTCATACGTGATGCTGGCCGTCCGACTGTCCTAACTTGCCTCTCCCCCCGTCTCACACATGTGACCTCAGAGCCTTCGGGCTAATGGGGCCGGTATCATCAGGAAAAGGAAAATAAATTCTTAAATAAACTTAAATGAACTTAAATGACTATTCTAAGATATTTAAGGGTCCTAAGTAGGTCTAAGTCAAGTTGATGATTTAAAATTGCTTGAAATGTCTTAAAATTGATTAGAATGCTTTCAGTGCACTAAAAACTACATTACAATATAAGTACACTTCAGTATGACTACACTTGGTGCTAGTAACAGGGAGCCTGCACGTCGTGGTGGCACGGCGGCAACAACGGAGGTGTGGTGCAGTGCAGTGCATTGCCATCGTGATTGTGTGTTGCGGTTGTCGTGTGTTGGCGTATTGTAGCAGGGCGGTCCGGTCGCGGTCGCGGTAATGTGGTAGTCATGTCATTTGTCGTTGTCGCGCTGTGGTGTGTATTCCTGGTCACGTCAGGCCATGGTGCGGTGGTGTTGTGGTCACTGTTGTGGTGTCGCTGTCGTTGTTGTCGTGTTGTGGGTGGGCCACGGTCCGTCGGGTGGTGTTGTGGTCGTGGTTGTCGTGATGCGGTTGTTGATGTCATCGTTGTGATGGTGGCATCACCGTCACCGTCGTATCATGGTGTGGTGTTGTGGTGCTGTCGTGTCGTAGTCAGTCATGTTATGGTCGTGGTAAGGTTTATAAGACTTTCCTTTTATGGAAATGTGAGACGGGTGGCACCTCTCCCGTCTCACATTTCCATAAAAAAAAAAAGTCTTACAAATCTTACCACGAGTTAGGTGGGCTAGCTCTTGCATCTCGTTATGGTCGGATCTGCGACGTGCACGAAAAAGTAGCTGACGTTCACCACGATGGGCTCCCGATGAGCCATATACTCCATCTCGTTCCACCAGTCCACGAGCCAGTTGACGGCGATCCCGGGCTCCGTCGTGCGCGCCTTGCGTCATCTCTGAAGCTCCGTCGCCTCTGTCGACGCGCCATACTTGCGCACTATCGACTCTCTACGCGGATATTCGACGGGCGTCAGGTGCGGGCGTATGGTTACGAGGTACTTCTCGAGGGTGGACGATAGGGGTGGTACAGGGAGGTGGGGCAGCGAGGCCTGATATCGGAGCATTGGGCCTTGCGTCGGCTAACACCCGGAACCTGAAGCTAGTAAGACCTGTTATGTCTACAGTCAGAACTCTTTTTTGTGGTGAAGTTTTATCAGGCCCGGCTCGTCTCGCCTCCAGCCGTTCTAGACAGTGACGGTCGGATCTAGTCAGTTGTAGTCGGAGTCGGACTCACGAGTACTGTACTCACACGTACTCACACGTACTTGACTTTAGGTCATACGTAGCACGTGACTTTAAGCGCTGTTGAATTCCCTTGGCTTGGTTGTCTTTATATAAGTTATTTCTTCTCTTTCTCTGAATTTATTCTCGCACATGTAGGTCTCTCAGGTTAGGTGAAATGTTAGCCCTGAAATAAACAGCTCGTGGATGGACATCAATTCCCTTGCGCAAGCGATTAAGTGTGATTCGTGTGAAGAACTAAACACTATAATGCTGGGACCCTCTGGTTCAACCCCTCTCAGTTTGCCATCAACCAAAGCCTCATTGCTGGCTATCCCATTGCCAACCTGTTTTCTGTGGTTACCATCACCTGTGTGTGCGCTCTGGTCTATCTAATTCCGCGACAAGCGCTCGTGCTCCACCCGGTCATCTTTGCTATTCGGTACCACCGTGCAAGTGATACCGCGCCAGAGGGGACTTTGGTGGTCCAGGCTGCGGGTGCGTTCTTACGCGCGCAATTCTTGGCACCTTCCTGCTCACGTCGTGCTTCATATATCATGCATACCATGGCCTCCAAGTTCTGCCCAATGACCCCAGGGCAAAGTACTAACAACTGGAGCAGTGCTGGAGCTGCAAGACATCAGATCCGACTATTCCTCATCCACAGCGGCGTGACAGCGTGCAAGGCTGAACACCCTCTCCGAGTCACCACGATCAAACAACTTAGCTTTTGTGCTGGAAGGAGCTTTGATGGCAACACCTGCGAGCCGCGGGTCAAACCTCAGGTGGTAGCGGAAGGCCTGAGACCAATAAATTGCAGGTTATTAGTCTCTCCCCCAGCAGTTATACGGACGAAGACAGGGAGTTGTAGTGGGAGCCACGTAATGGACGAACTGAACTCTTATATCGAAGGTCGTATCTCAATGGGCGGCGCCCACCACAAACAACGGCGTTGACGGCACTCGAATATCTCAATCTCAGTCCTGTCATGCGATACAGGTCTTTAATCAGTATTATGCCTCCACACAGATTTTTCATGAACAATGAGAAGATTGATCTTGGCAGGCAACATCACCTGTGCTTAATCTAGACCCCACTCTTTCCGCATCATTTCCGCGGCCTGTATATCCAATCGAATCAGGCCATAAAATCCAAGGAATATTTGGTCGCACCTTTTCTGCAATCGCACACACGGTAGATTGGATCGCCACGCCAGGTGTGAGAGGTATCACGCTCGCATCAACAATGCGCACATTGGTCAGCCCATAAATTTTCGTCTGTGGGTCTACAACACCTGAAAGGTGGTCAGAATTTGAGAAATGGCGCAATGGTCAGCCTCATCTTACCTCCAAGACAGCGGGGAGCCATCGCAGTCGTACCTAGATGATCACTGTCAACGCCTCACCTGTTATTGTCCATGAAGAAAGTCTCACCGAGTGGGTGATTTATTGTCTAGACATTGATCAATCTCAGCCAAGAGTCGGGAAGTAGTTCGCGAAAATAATACATACTTGCACAGCGCTCTTCACGAACTTCACCCACTCATCGTCCTTTTGGAGTGATGCTGGTGGAGTAATTAGCTCATCAACTAAGTCTGCCAAAGGTTCTGTCTGGATCCACTTTCGGAGGAATTTGGCACCATAATAAAGAACGTCGAAATCTAGGAATCATAGTTGAACGGGTGTCATCGGAGGCAGCACTGATTCGCTCTTACCCCAACGCAAATCAGCGAATCGGGGGTCTATGACTGGAGGGTCATGGATGTTAGTGCTATTAATGTGCTATATCGGAGTTAGATCGCGATGTCAGGACAGAATCGCCGATCGCCGATTACTGACAACTGAGCCCCGCCCAAATGGATGCTGCGGTCGGGGGTCAGCTCGAGGCTATCTCGTGAGGAAAACCTTTTACTTGTTGCACGGCCACAGCGGTCATATAGTTCTTCCCTGCTGCAGGGGTGCTCACGACCCCGCCACCCGGTACGGCGACAAATTCGATCCAGCCTTCTTCTCCCTTGTCCACAACGTCTTTGAGATGTTGGTATTGCACCTTTTGGAGTGGTGTCAAAGATCTTTCGGCTAATTCCTTATCTAAGGAGGCACGCATGGCCTTAAACTCAGAAGGGGTGGTCATGTTCTGCAAGGTTATGGTGCCAATGGTTGCAATAGTATAGGTAAATGCGCCCGTCTTGTTCGCTGCGCTGCGGCGAGGTATCTGTATGCAAAAATGTGGTAGTGACTTCAAATTACTTACAATTGGGCTGCTTGTTGGGATCTGAAGGTTTCGTTAGAGAGAGAATCTTGTTAAGGCCATCAGACTTTCGATCAGAATATTGCAGAAAGGTCATACCGATAGTGATGACGCCGGGCTTAAGCCTGAAACCTGAAAGGGCCACAGCCTGGTCCTGAAAGTTCTCTCCAATCTCTGGCAAATCCAGGACGACAGGAATGCCCAAGCTCTCGAGAAGCGTCCTGTTCCCGACGCCTGACAACTCGAGAATCTGGGGCGTCTGGATCGATCCTATGACGCGTGGCTGTTCAGCGTCCTGTAGGCCAGGTGCAAGCCAGTACTCTACCTGCGGACACCACCACCTGCTTTGTAACTGCAACCGTATACATTTTCCCGTCGCTCTGGAACTCTACGGCCTTCGCCCTCGTTCCATCAAAAAGTATCTTGCTGACTACTGCATTCGTCACCAAGTGCAGATTATCACGAGCGCGTGCTTCCGCATCAAAGTAGGCTGAAGCGGTAGAACTCCTGAATCCAGTACGAGGATCGACCACATGTGCAGCTCCTTGTGCGCCCACGGACAAATTGGTTCCATCGTCCGGGTTTGGATTGGGTGCCATGCCTGCAGCAGTGGCAAGTGCATGCGCCGCAGGTACGTCGATATCTGCCAAGAAGTTGTTGTACGTAACCTGAATGGGACCGCCAGAACCATGAACATCTGCGAGGGCTTGCTTCTGAGCGGAAGTAAGCCCAAACAACCCAGGATTCGAGTTAGAAGGAGCAGTCCAGTTTTCTGAACGCTTGAAGAAGGGCAGTAATTCATCAAACGACCATTCTTTCCCGTTCCCGAGACTTGCGCCCCATACATCATAATCAGATCGCGACCCGCGCTGCCAGATCATGGTGTTCATTTCTGAGGATCCCCCGAGAACCTTTCCCCTGCAGAAATGTCCCGGTGAGATATTAATGATTTATGCATATTTATGAAGGGAATGGAATGGCCCATACCGTGGGAATTGTATTACAAGGCCATTAAGGCCAGGCTGAGGCACGCTCTTAAAGAGCCAGTCGTACGTCGCATTCCCTACAAGTGTGCTCCCACCACGATTCCCAGCGACGCTCCCAGTAACTGGTATGTTAATGAGCGGGTCATCCGGGCGATATTGACCAGCCTCAATGATGCCAACACGGAGGAGACCACTGGTATTTGTTGACGTGAGTTTAGCCGAGAGGCGATTCGCGACGATCAAGCCTGCGGTGCCACCGCCAAGGATGAGGATGTCAAACTCACGTGAGGCGAATTCAGCTGGTGAGAGTATAGAAGAGGCTGCAGCGATGGACTGTGCCAGTGCTACGAAGGTGGAGAGAGAAAGGATACGAGACAGAACCATCTCGGATGGGTGGTTGACCATGAACACTGCGAGATCCCCATGCTTAAGAACTTGCCAAAGTGGTGTGGAGAAAAGGTTCCGACATGAGCTGAGCACCACGCGAATGATGATGGTGACGGTGACGGTGACGGTGATGACGATGACGATGATTACCTCAGCTGCCGGTGACAGAATAGACTCTGGAACCGTCACGTTGGCGGGTGTATTGAACTAACGAAGCAAAGCATCGAGTGTGTTCAAGTTGTGCGCATGTGCGCCTTTGTCCACTTCAGATGGAACTCGCGTGGTATTAATGCTGCCGTTTATCACAGGCACTAATTCGACCACATGGTCAAGTTGGTGTTGTGCTGTTCATTATCTAGTCTTGTCAATCAGAACAAGTGAATCGAAAGGCCACTAAAGGAGGCTGAATAGTCCCCTTTGCATACAGTTCTAGTCTGGATGTGGGTAAACTTGTCTTCCTTCCGGTATCCTGGGGCCTTGACCTCAGTCTTCCAGTCAGCGAACCAGAACAGTGATGTAAAGTAGTGGTGGATTACGATAGATTAGATGGTCAATCTAATCAGTAGTTGTAAGTGCTCAGTTGAATGATGATAAGTTAATTAAGAGACTATATTTGTCATGTACCTACTGTAATCAGTAGTTGTAGTCGTAATAAGACGCGTCAGCTACATATGGGAAAATGTGACATAATCGAAATAATTACTCACGCGAGTAGGCGGGGTCTTGATAAATCTCAGGAAGCGGTTCGCATCTTTGGCCATCCTAGAGGTCGAACAGATGCCTGTCTATGAAGTAGGGACGACACTGGTCCCCTATCGCCCAGGCGTATCCTACTCCTATGATAGGATTGATAAGTGGATTTCCCGGGCCTACCATTTCGGGACGTCAACAATTTGAAGCTGCCAGCCTGAGTGAAGGTATGAACCCGAAGTATCCGCTTGCGGTGTGGTCAAGTTTTAATGGAGGTTCTCAAACTCCCTTGTTATGATGTTTCGGGCTTGCTGACTAGTTCTATCATAGTAGAATGACATCGCCTACTCGTACTGCATAATAGGCCTCTAGGCTTGTCTTGACAATGTGTGGTGAACAGTCAGACTCTTTTCGTCCAAACTCGTTTCATTGCTTTTGCCTTCTCTGCGTTAAAACAATGGCATCTAAGGACAGTCCCAATTTCAGGAGACCGAGTATAAGAACTATAGCGTAGCCTTGATACCCTCCACTCGCCTCGCCCGCTCCATCATCTGACGTGTCTGTGTCGCAGCCTCCGCAAGACAGTTCTTGAATACCTCCGTTTCAAGTTTCCGGCTCGTGATCGTCCACCGAATATAGTCATCACCGATGGAGTAGGACAGTCCATAGCCGTCCGGGACAACTACACACAAGACAAGGATGAGCACGAGGTAATTTGTCACGCGATGGCTGATACGGCACGGACTTTCACCAAATCCCCATCCGTCCAGGTACTTGGATGACAACTGTGACGTCGCCAGGTCCCAGTGACTCGCACGCGAGTAGGCGGGGTCCTGATAAATCTCGGGAAGCGGTTCGCCATCTTTGACCATCTTCTCGAGGCCGAACAGATGCCTGTCTATGCCTTGTCCATCTGTAGCCCATGCGATATACTGTGCATGGCGCCTGGCAGCCCGATGGAAAAGTGCTGCGCGATGTACGTTCTAATTGTGTCGAAAACCCAGTTCGTCCATCAGATCAGAGTAATAACCATGCCACAATGGACCAGTCCCGCACCGTTGCCTCGGGATCAATCATCCCATCAACCCACGCTTTACTCTCAGAACTTGCCGCTCGGATCACTTCCGTCCGCCCGCGCTGAAACTTTCGCGTGTGCATGTTCTCATATGCGACGCCCGGCCGTCCCCTGAACTTGTAGAATGCGAGTTGCTTCACAAGCTGAGCCCACGCATCCGCCGACACTTCGAATTGTTTGACGAAATTCTTTCCATATCCATCGTAATGCAGCACACAAAGCTCGTGCGCGGCAGCCAGCTTGTCAAAGTTCTTCTCCGCCTCCTTGATATCTGTGAGAACGGCATCATTGGCTGTAAAACCAATTTCTCTTGGGCGCGTGAGTGAAGGATCTGAATATGTAGGGCCAAAGTCAATCTTGTTCGCGTTGAGGGAGCCAAGCATGAACTCGTTTAATCGCAGAGATAGTGAGCCATCTACGCAGGCGTGGTCGGCAAGGAACCCTGAGCGACCATTATCCCAGACGATGACTATGATGAGTAGCCCGGCATAAATTAGAAAAAGCTGCTGGAAGTGTCCCTAGCACATACGCTGATGCTTGTCGTACCAACGGTTACGGCCGTCACCGACCCAAGCACTCCAAGCGAGATCTTCGCGACTCGTAGGCCTCGCGTTGTCAAGAGCCACAACAATCATAGCGGACTCTATACGTTTCAGCGCTACCTCGTTGGTGGGTGACGCTTCAATAAGCCGTTGGCGAGCCTGAAGTACGTTCAATATCCTCACAGGATGAGAGCGACCCAGAGAGAATACGCACGTGTGTCCAAGTATCTCTATTCTCACTGGTAAGAGCGCCGAACGCAAGTCCTTTCTGCATATCGGCTTGGTGGATGACATTAGCGATCGCACTGGCGAGTTGTGAGTTGCCGTCCATAAACCTTCATCATTCTACGAGAGTCAGAAACAAAAAAAACCTTACGTTTCTAAATCAGTCATGCTCAACTCGGTACCATCAGGACGCGCAAGTTGGACTTCGAAGAATCTGTTGTTGCGAATAAAGACGATGTGGTTGTGTGTTGCAGGATCGAATTTGAGAGCGGTGTCCGAAAGGATGCCAGGACGCCGACTGGCATGGAATCTGGACGAGAAAAGCGATGGAGCGTCATGCTTCCGAGATTTACGATCGCATATATACAGCATATGCTCACAACCACTTGTATGAGTCCATGCACAGCGGTGCCCCACGGACCTTCTCGGGTTCCAATTGAGCACTAGAAATGACGATAGTGACTTGGATTTAGTATGCAATAGCAGCACACGGGCTAAGAGGCAAATTCACGCACGTCTCGACAAGAGTCCGGAAAGAAAGCATGGCCTTGACGAGCGTTGCTGCTCGCCTCGGCACATCTCGTATGGCCGGGTCAGCAACGTGCACGAAAAAATAGCTCGTGTTCACTACGATGGGGTCCCGGTAAGCCATATACATGTCATGCCACCAGTCTGCGAACCAGTTGCTGGCAGTTGCAGGCTCCCGTGCACGCGCCTCAAGTCTTCTCTGAAGTTCCCCCGCGCCCGACGATGCACAAAATTTGCACACTGCAGACTCGCTGTATGCGTATTCGGCGGGTGTCAGGTGCGGGCGTATGACCTCGAGGTACTTGGCGAGGGTAGACGACAGCGGCGGTACGGGGAGGCAGGGCAGCGAGGCCTGATATCGGAACATTAAGCCTTGTGCCGGGTCGGCTTTGTACCCTTCTGGATTGCTGGAGCTAGAGGGTATGGGACGCAGATGGACGGCCGTTGGTGGTTACTGGTTCACAGAATTGAGCCGAACAGATGCTAGAAAAGGCAGAGCAAAGACGAGGAATATTACGGTGTGGTCTAGAGCACAAACACAACACGAGACGATCCAGGATATTATATAGGCACCAATGGGAAAGGATCCAGAAAATATTTTGCCCCTCAACCATAGGACACCCCATCCCAGGAGGCACCTTGATGACGGAACTATCATGGAACAGATCTTGATTGGCACTGGCATCTGTCCCGCGTTGCCAAGACTCGGGCTGAGAGCGGCTCAAACCGTTATATATGGTATGTGCCTAGGAAAGACGGAATCAGTGTGCTGCATGATATGAACCGTCATCATCGTTGCTGGCCACCATAAAGCCGGGGTGTTGCGGATGTCCTGGTAGAAATGATCGCCAGTCGCCGGAACGGGTATAGTTTTTCACCGGGTAGCCAGACCCTGTTATGGCTATAGTCAAAACTCTCCGAGGTCCTTTACTCTGAACCACCACCATGTCAAATATTCCCACCATACCAAAGGGTGAGCGATACTATTGTGTCCATCGGAGTTGAATTTGCACATAGTAGTTGAATTTCATTT
>QLPC01012829.1:809-22310 GCA_003314055.1 Lactifluus hygrophoroides
TTTTGAAAAAATAAAAATAAAAAGTGATCTTTGGATTGACGGTGTCTGTTTGCCGCGGGACGACATGAATGAAAAAGGGGGGAAGGAAATCTGAAAATAAAAATAAAATAAAAACGTACATCTTCGAACACGTCGCCAAAGACCTGCTCTGCGTTTGGTCTCAGTCCCGGTTCCTCGGCCCCTGCTGTCCCTGGGGCCTGTCCTGCGGCTGCGCCGCCGCCTGAGCCACCAAACATACTGGCAAACGTATTGAAGAAGTTTCGCGACGCATTTGGATCGTTGGTCTTCTCAGATGAAGGTCGGCTTGCGGACAGCCTGTCGTACTCGCTCCGTCGTTGAGGGTCAGAGAGTACATAGTACGCATCTGCGACGGCCTGAGAGGGATCACGCCCCACACCAGTTGGATGTCTGTTTGATGGATGGGATTGAGCAATGCACTGACCTGAAATTTCTCTGTGGCGACTTTCTTCTCCTCGGTCGATGCGGTGGCCAATCTGTCCGGGTGCGTCCTAGGAGAAGATGTGGGACTCACGCCTAGGGTTATAATAGATTTATGTAGACCAACTTTAATGACTCTTTCCTATAAGCTTGTCTGATCTCTTCTGTCGAGGCATCCTTTGCTACGCGGAGGATATCATAATAATCGGGAAAGCTAGCCATGGTCTGAAGCAATGATGATGTCATTCGACATTCGACCCCAATAACAATAAATTGTCCGATCTAACTATTTACTAATACGTGACGTAATATTATGAAAAGTCCGAAAGGTCCAAAAATTCATGAGGTCATTATTATCAGTATCACATCAAGAGACCGAAAACCACCCCAATAGCGGTGACAGACAATGAACCTCTGACGGTTAATGAGATGGCACCGTTGGCTGGCCTGGATGTTGACGACGAGCTTGCCCCGCTGGCTGTACCACTCGTAGATGAGATGGCACCGCCAGATGCTGCCGGGGTGGCTCCTCCGGGTTTCGAAGTCGAAGTCGCAGACGATCCTGGAGCAACAGTGGCGCCTCCAGGTGCACCTGCTGAAGACGCTACGGCAGATGAAACTGCGGTAGGAGCGGCAGACGCAGAGGAAGATAACTGCGCTCCTACGGCCTTCGCATTGGCAAGGAAAGCAGAGAACGAGTTGGCCGAACCGTCAGGTCCGGGATTGACGGCGAACACCATTCCCTTGCCGCAGTGGCTCGCGGGTGTGAACTCGCCCTGACGACAATAGACCCATATGGGATTCGTCTAGGATCAATCAGAGAAATTTTAGTCGCGAGTGGTCCACAAGTAGATAGATTCGTACATCGTTCACGGTGATGCTGAACGTTGGGAAGTTGGCGGTGGTTCCAATAGGCACAGGGTTGCTATGAGAAGGTGTCAAGATACGATGACGTGCGAGAAACTCTGAAACGAATGAACTCACAAGCCAGCGTCAAATCCGTCGGCTTTGCGCGTGCATGGATTGTTAAACGTAGACTGGGTTACGCTGTGATTCTTGGGGTTGAACGTGAACGTGACAGTGTCCCCAACTGCAGCATTCTAAAGGGGAAATCCGTTAGTGCAATGCCAAGGTTGAAACACGAGCATCTGCTTACAACGAAGGTGGGGGTATAGATGAGGCTGCCAGTGGCGTCGCCGACTGTGACCGGCCATGCTTTTTGGGCAGCTGCAGAAGAGAACAGGGCGAAGGAGCTGAGCAAAGCCAAGGAAGAGAAGATCATATCGTTCTTGTAAGCCTAAAGAGAAAGGAATACTGGTGCCAGTGGTGGCTGGCTGGTAGAATTTATAGCAAACGGTGAGGCTTGATAGCAGGTCAAAAAAAAATTTCATTCCTTCATCTATGGGCCGCACAATACCAGCGAGCGACAGGCCCATACAATTGAGAGAAACCGACGTAGCCGAGCACGGGGTTGATCGAGGCAGATTGTATTCATACCAAGTACAGCTGCGCTGTCTTTAACGTATAATTACCTTATTCGAGAGAGGGGCTGTGGGTATTACGAGAGCGGGATTCCAACTGGGGACTCGGGGCCATTATAGATGCGATGATGTTCTTGTACGGCGGTTCGACAGTAATAAATGCCTCAGTCACGTATTGTGATCCGGTTTCGGCCAAAATGTCAATTGACATGTTCGATCTAAACATCACGTGGATCAGTGATCAAATCAATCAAAAATACCACCGCCTTACAGCCTTCTCCCTGTAACAGTCGGCCATACCGGCCTAAATTGTATACAGCTGACCAAAAGGGTGACGAGATAAATGCTAGTCACCAGTCAACGTGCCGCCATATTTATGGCATAACTCAGGCTGCAAGTTGGGACGAAATGAGGGGAGATGGGATGAGAGGCCTGACCGAACTGCCTGAGAAAATTTACAAGTTGTTAAAGAAACGAGATCATGATGCTACAGTAAGATAGTAGTACAAAAGTAACTTAAGCTTGCACCGAGGCTGCTATGGTGACAACAGGGGCCCTGTCTAGGGTTTTTCAAATGCTGGCGGCGGAGTGCGAGTGGGGCCATTGCTAGGCGCGGCGACATCCAGTTTTGGTCGAGGAGGTAACCCAACACGCCCACCTTGCGCGGCCAATAGTCGCGCCGATGATCGACTAAATGCTGGCGGTGATGGAAGTGCCCTGAACTGCCCTCTGGAATCTCCTGCAACGGTGGCAGAACTGTTACGTAATCTTACTGTTGACGAAGAGGAACTGGAACCAGAAAAGGTCTCATTGCGGATGACTCGGAGAGGCGCCTTCTTTGTGACCTGGGGCGGAGAGCGCACTGCGGTTGATGGTTCCCGTTCAATGGCCATGATGGTCGTCGAGGAAGCATTGTCCACTCCTGACCCCGACTCTGAGGCCTTCAGGTACATTGAAATCGGAGCAGCAGTTCGGCCGGGGGTGGTTAAGTCTGCGGAATATATTATTTAGCGGGAAACATTCTCGTGTATGATGAATTGCAGCGCACCTCCGATAAACGAAGTCACGTCATAGCGCGTTCCTGCGGACTCTGGGCGGCCGAATTCAGCGATGTCGCTCTCCCCAGTGGAGGTGGGAAATCTCCGGTCCCCAATATCAATGGATATTCGGGTACTAGGTACCTGAGCGGACGGTAAAATCGATTGGCGACTGTATGTGCTGAAATCCCTTGTAACTCGTTGCATTGGCGGTGGTTCAGGAAAAACGCTAAGGGAGAAATCGCTCTTGATTGAAGCCGAATGGGGCCCAATTGCCGTCCCTGAGGATTCTCGAGCTCGGATTCGCCCGGGAGAATCGGTGGTGGTACCCGAGCTTTCGCCCCTTGGCATTTCATCTTGTCCTGGTGTGAACATGGTCTGTAACGCTACAATACTCCTCTCCAGTTCGTTCTGCTCGCGTAATAGATTTTCGAAGCCGGACGTTTGAGAAGTTGAAGAAGAGACATCACTGCGTGATGCCCCTTGGACAAAAGGATTGCCACCCTCTCGTGCGGACCTGATACCATCGGGGCCAAGGGTAGGAGAGTCTGGCGAAGTAATGAGAGCCGCTATTGCCAGCGTACTAGAAGATTGACCGATACCATATGGGGTAGGGAGGGGCAGTTGATGGGTGAGTGACGAAGAGCTTTCCTCTGAAAATTCCCGCGCAAGGGGATAAGTAACAGGCGACTCGATGGCGAGAGATGGGGCAACCGGGTCTTTCCGTCTCGCGCTCTGCGGTCCAGGATCAGGGGGATTGCTTGCCGGATTGAGTGGACCCCTTTCATCAAAAGTGTCTCCCTCGAACCGTTGCTGTTCCTCAGCTTCTGTAGGTCCGGATTCGTCCGGAAACCTCTGCGGTGTATCCCAGCCGAGTAAGGACGACGGGCGCTGAGTAGGGGGAAAATGCGACGGAGCCGATTCGGTAGGTACTACGTTAGCCCCCCCGAAATAACCTACGTCAGCGTCGTAGGAGGAGAGGCGGAGTCCGCGGAACGAAGAGTCTCGTTTGCCGGGCGGTGCGAACGAGGGAGCTTTAGCTGGATCCGTGGTATAGAAGGAAAAAACCAGAGTCATGACTACGAGAATGTAGAGCTCAATAACGAGTAGGAGGCGACCAAGAACCATTTCTGAGAATTTGACTTTGACAGACAAAAGTCAACAAGAGTTCCCCTAACATGCTACTGTGAGAATGACTTACATTGTATCAAGTTTCCAACACCGATGCCGATATTGATGAACAAAGCAAGCATTGTTGTTGAGTACTGCCACAGAGTTTGGCGCCGACATGGCGGATCCACAATCATCGCATTAAGCAATAGCTTGACAATGTAAATCGCGGAAGCCGTTATTTCAATGGCGTTCTCGACCTCGTAGATCGGCGCAAATCTTTCCAGATGTCTCCTCGTACGCCAAAGTGATTGGAGTATCAAAATCGAGATAGAGCCCGAAAGGGTGCTCCATCGTAACAGCGACCCTGTAAATCCCCAGTGTAGCCAATTCCCGCTGTGCATACTCAAGAAAGAGGCCGAGCCCTGCTCACAGAGCGGAGGCTGAGAGACATAGGCCCAATAGAATAAGAAGCGCAATCCATTCGAGACGCTGAACACAACTTCGCGGAAGGTGGTGAGAAAACGGATAACACCAGGATCCACGATGGTTCGGCCTTGGATGATGTTCTGGTTTCGAAGGCAAATCCGAGCGAGGTCGATTATGCCAGAAAAGAAACTTGTAATAGCAGAGGCGAGAAGTATAAAAGAAGACCTGAATCAGATTAGCAAAAATGAGTGGGTGTCTTTGCACGAAAATCTTGGAACGACTGACAACTTGATTTTCTTCAAGATCAGAAAAAACGTTAAAACAGCAAAGCCAAGCAGCCCGATTGAAAAGGAGGGCACGTTAGTCAAAATGGCATCGATCTGAAAAAGAAAGGTTATGAGGCCGCATCTTCAGAGTGGAGTGGAAGCACAAGGTACGCACACTCTGCTTGCTGCTCCGAACATGATCTAGGGAAGGTTCCATCGCCGCCCGCGGGGATAAAGTTGACGTCTCGGCCAGAAACTGCAAAAAAAAGGCAGGGATCTCCAGAACCCCGAATCACGACGGTCGAAGGCCGCCGTCTTACGGGCGGGGCTGATTCTGGACGTGGACCTGCAAACAGGAAATGGCAGCAGCTTGCCAATGTGATAGGACCGAGAGCCTCGAAGAGAAACGAAAACGAAAGCGAACGAAAGAACGAAAGAAAGATGAGAAAAGAAAGGCGAGGGCGAGTGCGAAGGAAAGGAGGGATACGGGGACCTGCTCTGGTAGCCATAGATGAGATGCCTCTCACGCGTTGGGAAGCGCCAAAGAATTGGCCGAGGCTCATAATTTCGTCTCCATGGATGTCGCAGGCACGCACTGGCACATGCTGTTCTGTTGTTCTGTTCTATCCTTTACCCCATTCTTATCGCTTATCATACTTATTAATAATACAGTTGCGGTTGCGGGCTAACTTACTAGAAACAGTACAGTACCGTCCAGTCCATCGATCACATCAGCGGGATAAACTCACAGAGCGCCGCCACCAGTCAACTGCTGAACCAAAAACATTCCACGACCCTCGCCTCTCATTCCGATAGCAGACTTGGGCCGAGGACGAATAGTTCCCTTCGAACCTCCACCGGTGAATTGTACTGCAACTTTCGTTGGGGTGCCCAACTGCTTGGTGGGACTCAGGCGACTACCAGTCACGTGTCTAGTGAGGATACCATCACTCCCCGTGAATTGGCGGGCGATAGTCGTAACGCCAGTGTGCTGGCTTAAAACGCGATCAGTCAGTGCCGAACTGGCCGACAGATCATGTTCCTTGGTTCGTTTCAAAGGAGATGAACGTGTCGGAGACGGTTGAGAGGAGCGCAGCTCAGTCGGAAGAAGCAACTGCAACAAATTAAAGATCACTTTACAGTCCCCAGGGCCCGAACAAGAAAGTGCATACCAAACAGTCTCGACACCAGACTCCCCTGGCACTTGTATCCCTTTTGGCAGAACTGTCCAACTGTTTACCGCAACCTGGTTGGCCATTTACCCTCCTCCCACCGCGCCCCTTTGCCTGTTTGCCACCGCAGACCAAACAAGACGAGTGCCATCGCTGACCTTGGGGACCTGGCACGACGCCACGCTCCATTGGCGATACGCTCTGAGAACATCCTGGGCAAGGTGTAGATGTACCAAAACGTGGCGCGGGATTCGAGACATTCGTTGTAAACTGAAGCGGGCCAGAATATCGGCTAGATAAGCGGTTTGCGGAAGAAGCGATCGTGGGTGAGGAGGTAGATAATGACTGTTCTCGTGAAGTTTGGGAGGATGTCTCCGAAGGTCGGTGGGCACTCAAATGAAAGTTTTCGACAACAGGCTTGCGAGAAGTAACTCTCTCTGGAGGAGCACACTGAGATATTGTCAACGGGTCAGAATGATGTCTCGAGATTGGAGTGAACACTCACGTCAAGGTGACAGGCACCTCTGACCCCTCGTACGAACACCGCTCGGCCGGCTTCCTTTTCTTCAAATAAGCCATTGCAGATCCTACATCTAAAGCAGTCCGCATGATACGTTCTAGGGAGTGATCCAGTGGATGAAGGTTCGGGTACCGATACATATCTGCCGCCATGGGCCACGTCGAACAGAGGGAGGGTGCATTTCGCACACTTCGCACCAGGAAGTGGAGTACGCGGATGGGTGCTAGAATCCTGTAGCTTTGTATAAACGTGGAATGTTTCGCTGCGAAGATCCGGGCTTCTGGCATTTAAAGACGCTCGGTTGACAGGGGTTCCCCTCACGCTCGAAGGGGGAGATGAGGATAAGAGGCTGGCAAGATCCTCGTGTTCTCCGCTAAGACTAGGAGGAGGAGAAGATGGTCCGGAAGAAATAGTGGCAGTATCCGAATAATCGGAGGTCAAAGAAGGGGTCGATGCTGCAGACGAAAGTGACAACGTCGAGTCTCGATCTGTTCTTATCGATGAGGTAGAGTCTTTGCGACGAAGTAAGCGGAGATCCGCGTTACGCATTGAGGACTTCGTAGGGGTCTCTAATGTATCACTGTTGAGACGACGGTCACGCGTGGGTGTCACTTGCACATTCTTGTCGAGAGGCGATCTCGTTTGTTTTAAGAACCGCCTCTTCACAGCTTCGATAGCTTCCGGGGTAGTTTTACTTGGGCTCTTTGTGATGGATCTCGGCGGGGTGGAGGTCTGTTGTAGGGGCACCTTCGACGGAGCCATAGTGGAACGACTGGGACCATCACTTGGGACGGGAAGTGGAAGGGACGGTTGTGAAGCACCGGAAGGTGACGCGGACGTCACGTCAGAAGGGCGGTCATTATGCACATCGAGAGCAGGAGCAGATGAGTGGCGCCGGATGCCGAGTACTTGCTCGAGTTCTTCAATAGTCGAACTGCCCTTTCGAGGCTTTCCGGGACTCGCTGGCTTGGACCCACCTAGGTTATCGATGCTGTATTTCCCGGGGGTCCCGAGCTTCCCAGGGCTACCACGCCTATTGAGGCACGTGTCGAAGCACTCTGCACAAGACGGGTGGCCAAGTAGATCGACCACGGGATTATCGCCAATGGTCTTGCCGCAGCCTGAACAATGAAAACACTTTTTATGCCAGACCCTGCCAGCATTCTCGACAAATCCGCCCTCACTCTTTAGAATTAACACGGGACGCGAACATTCTACGCAGTTTCCGCGGGATCCACCATTCTGGGAGAAACACGAACGACACATGTAGCGCCCTCCAGAGGCGTCTCTTGGGTCTGGATAGATGGTTGCATCTGGGGTGAACTGAGCAGAGCAGACATGACAATGGAAACCCTCCAATGTTTCCTTGGGTTGAAGAACGGAGCCATAGACCTTGGAGAGTTCAGAAGAGTATGGGGATGAGATGACATCAGGGGCTGACAAGATAGCGTCTTCACTGAGGATACTATATTTGGTAGGGGAGGAAGAACGTGCATTGGTGGCAGAGAGAATATGCTCCTCGACGCGGGGTGCAAGCACGGTAGTACCTCGAGGTGGAGGAAGTGGAGAAGCACGCTGGGAAGCGATAGGTTTGGGTGAAGCAGATGGAGATGATGTTTTTGCGACATAAGTTTGAGACCATCTGTCTTTGTTAAAGCCTTGGGTAGAGCGTTTATTCCAGTCCACCACGGGGGCTTGAGAGGATAGAGTTATAAAGACAAAATGAAGGTCAAGTGAAATGTGACGACATACCTACTGGAGCACCACCGCACTTGTTACAGCGAGGGGCGGAGACGATATCACCGCAACGACGACAAAAGGGCATTTTGTGTGGTGCAACGCGCGCCGTGGCCGTGCGTGGGCCGAGTTGAACAATGAAGGGTAAGATCACGTGAACGTGAATGATTGGAGGTCACGGGGGTTGGTTAGTCACACGCTCGCTCGCTCGACTCGGACTCGACTCGACCGCCGCACCGCACGCCCTCAATCCAAGTCCCATCTCGGCCACTCAGTTTCTTTCTCACATGGCGAATCAGGTTTTATTCACAAGGGAACTACTTCAGCGTATGAAGCGTGCTGATCTACAGAGGGTATGCAAAGTGCGTGTTTACTTCACTTTTGTCATCTGCACCTTACACGCGTTTAAACCCGCACCCCCGTGCAGGAACGTGGTCTCAAAGCAAACTTAAAGACGGAAGAAATGATTGAGCTACTCCTTGACTTGCCCTCGTTTGTATCACCCTCGTCTATGTTGGCAGTTGCGCTTACTATCAACAGACCACAATCCCCTCGCCGCACTTCACGGCATCGCACCATTTCCACCCAAGGCGCTCATCGACGATCCACAGTTCGGTCGCGCCTGCATTCGACGAGTTCTATGATTGTACACTCAGATACTGATGAAGATGACGAACAACATACCGTTAAACCGGAATCCGGGGCCCCACCGGCTCTCCAACCCGGCCCTATGACGCGGACTCGGAAAGCTCGAGATGCCCAGTCACGCCTCGGCGTTGGCCGCCCCACCGCTGCCGGAGGACAAGGCGCCCGAAAAGTAACCAGATCGGTCAGTCTTGCGAAGAGCACACGCTCACGGAGTGGCCGTGGGGCAAAGCCCGTGCAAGCACCCATCGTAGAAGGTCCGTCTGAACAGTTTCTTCTTTCCATTCACTTTCTTCTCAGGCATATTAACTGTTTCCTGTGCAGGTTAGTACCCACACTCTTCACTTTAACGAAACCTCGTATGAACAGCGCCTGACAGACACTACTGAGGAGACATTACCACCATCTAATCGAGACACACCTCAGCCACGGGAGGACGAGAGTGATCACCTCNAGAACCCCCACTATGGACGTTAGTGCGGACGAGAAGGGCGTAAGAGCAATCATTGAAGAACAAGTATGTCTTATTGTGCACCCCTGTGTCACCTCGACTTCTCGTCCTACAGTTCTTATGTTTCTATAGGTACGATCCCTACAACATACAGTTGCATCGCTTCAGAAGCAACTTCAGCAGCAGGCGTCGGCTCATGCACGAGAAATAGCTGCGCTGAATGAGAGGCTTGTAACAGTGATGGATCAATTGCGGGAGTTACATCAACACACGGAGTCAATTCAACTCTTAAGACGCTCTATGGAAGAGCTACAAACGGAATTGAACCGTGTCCGATCAAGTCGAGGCTCAGAACCCCTACATGGGCCTACCAATATCTCTACTTCAGTTGGCATTCCGCCTGACAGCTCCTCCCATCCAGCAAACGTCCGGTGAGTTGCAATGATTCATCGCTTCACCTATTTGGCGATCGACTCTTCTACACAGACCACACCGTCCGGTCGAACCAACAAGGCAGCCGCGATTGTCTCGTTCAAGCCCCCCATTCGAATACCCACCACCGCCTGCAGGCTCACCGATGAAGCCCCCTTCCCGGGAGGTGCCAATCCAAACGAGCCTTTTAGGAAAGCGCCAGCGATCAGCAGATGTCCGTGACACCACCGCTGAGCTGGAGACTGATCAAGAGGACACAACGGACAGAGACTCACGTACGCGTATTTCCGGCCCGAGCAGAAAGCGTGCAAAGATGGAACATGGAATGGACAGCGCCTCCGAGACACGTCTTGCGGGCCCTTCGAATATAGTGGCCAATGAACAGGTGGAGAACAGAACATCCCTGGACCAACCACCTTCTGGAGTAACCATATCAAGACCGTCGAACGCGGCCTCTACAGCAGTAGCCCCAAGACAACCCTCAAGAGACCGTGTTGTTGGCGGCGAAATATTCACCGATCAAGATTTTGACTTTTTCGATAACCCACCTAATCTCCACCATGCCGATTCCCGGCTAAGGCCTGAGCAGATAGAGAGTCAACACCCTTTTACTTTTGCCTTTCCTGGTGCGACGCGGCTCTCGACACCGACACCCGCTGGGACATTACCAGAAACGTCGGGTTCACCAGTTCTCGGCACCCTTCCTTATCCTGAACGACCGCATTCTCCGAGTCCTGCGCCAATACCCCACCGAACCGCCGTCGCACGGCGGCCGCAAAGTGAAGCATACCGTCCTTTTGGATTCCCGCCCGAAAGCGGAAACTTACCCGATGCCTCAATCACTGATGGACCTGCAATTGATCCGGCTTCTATTCTCCGCACGCCTCCACGCCTCTCTTCCGATACGCCAAGCCCCGACTCCGACACAGTCGACAGTCGACAGAGAGCGTCCAGCAACGACGTTGGTGCCGGATTGGGGCTGACGGTGCGTATCGACGACACACCTGTAGCTCCTGTGCGGCGCACGATGTATGGCACCGAGCTAGAAGGGGACACGAGATTCGGTGACTTCGGTGTCGAGGGCGTCGCTACGGGCTTTTGGTCCGGAGTGAGATTCTGATTATTGGAGTTTCAACTGATTGGCAACGGCATCCACACTGCACTGTAACCCATATCGTTATTTTTATCATCGTTGAAACAGGAATGTACCACCATCTTTTGCTGCATCCTGCGTCTATTGGATTCAAACATGCCAACAAAAAGGGGTGAAGTGCAAAAAGCTACGTATTTCCGTGCGCATGACGGATATCAGGATATCTGGGTTACGGATAGACCACCAGCTTTTCCCGAAAGCGTGTGGTCATAAATATATAAATATGTACTTGTTGCGGAAAAATAAAGCATGACTGAAAGCTTAAATAGACGGGACGAAGGAAATGATTTCTTCGTAGAGAAGTTCTTTAAGTTGAGCCTTATCGAGAGTTTCTTTTTTATCTTGTTTGACAATGAACAAGGGAACACGAGAGCCGGTACAGGTGTGCTTACCAAAATCAAAGTAATCAGGGTCCATTAAAGATACAACCGGCTCGTCGTCAGGGTCATGCTAATAAGTTTGGCATAAGTTAACTGAGTGAGAGAATGATGAGAGTTGTCAAAAGCACGTACGTAAGCTGATAGATATGGGTGCTCGAGCGCTTCATCAACTGTCAATCTTTTCTTCGGATCGAATGTCTGATTGGCAGTGCACGAGTCAATCAAAAGAGAGAAAAGAGGCTGAAGCACCGCATGGAGCTTACCAGAGTCTTGTTAAGGAAATCGACAGCCTCTACCGGGGCTTGAGGAAACAATGCAGTGAATGGACGCCGCTTGCGAATAGGCAAAGATCTAATGTAATCGCGAGAGCGACGGGACGTGATGCCATAGAATTCCTCCAGCGTAGGAGTGCCGATGACATCAAGGATGAGATCTAGTTGGTGGCTGTAGTCACGACCGGGGAATAGAGGACGCCCGGACAGCATTTCGGCGAGTATGCAGCCGATTGCCCAGACATCAATGGCCTAAGGCGTATCAATATCAAGAAAAAGTCACCGCTGAGACGTGGATGTGTCTACCAGTATCTGGTAGTCACGCACCTTGGTGTACATCTTGAATGACAACATAATCTCCGGGGCGCGGTACCATCTCGTAGCCACATACTCGGTCATCATTCCTACGTCCTTTCCTCCTTGCGCGCCAGACGCCTTCACGCTCCTTGCAAGGCCAAAATCGCACACCTTTAGGTCGCAATTGGCATTCACAAGAAGGTTGGCCGGCTTCAAGTCCCTGTGCACGATGCCAGCACTGTGGATCGATTTGAGAGCACGTAGAGTCTGATAAATGAAGTACTGCAGAGTCGCGTCAATATCGGTGCTCGTAATGTTGTCAGCACTCTGACCTGGCAGTGGTCATCGGTTAGTTTCTGCGTGCGAATCACTCGATGTAAGTCGGTCTGCATCAACTCTTGAATGACTATAACATAACACGTTGTAAGCATGTAGGGGATATGTCGATGGCTATTTTCACGCACAGTAGATCTCCTTGAATTCTTCTAGTGAGGGAGGTTTGGTAATACTAAGAATGGAGATGATCTGAGGATCAGCCTATCAGCCAACAGCATTGGTATCAAGTCAAAGGTACATCATACATTCTCATTCACATAGGTTTCCGAGAAAAATCGCAACAGTTTCAACTCGCGCAGCGTGCGCAAGCAGAACAAGGTATGCTCGAATGGGAGCACCTTCTTGATCGCAACTTGTCGTCCGGATGGCTTGTGCAACGCGGCGACAACGGTACCATAGGCACCTTCACCCAAGTTATGTAGGAGCTTGTAGTCGTCACCTAGAGTAGTCCATCATTTAGACGAGGTTAGTACATAGTTGGTGGAGCAAGAACGCACCGACTTCGAACTTGGGAAGAGGTTTTTGGGATTTGCTAGGTGACATTGAAGGATAGGGAGAGAGACAGGATGATACGACAGTCAATCCAGACAGGAATCGCCATCATTATTATCACTATAAATTAGGATGAAGGGCGGTCCTCGGACAAACAAGTTCACACGCTTTATAATTGTTACCACGGGTGTACGTTTATCACTCAATGTACCTCAGCGGGTCAATAAAACATGTGGCTGTTCCGCGGATGAGATGGGCGATGATGATATACAGCAGATCGACGATAATCTGTGATCAATAACACTGCGTGATGAATGGTTCTAGGTGGCTTCGTATTCGATATTATGCTTAATACACATGTGTAGAATATGCCACGAACTAGCATCACGTATGGATCTAAATGCTCATATACGCGACGACCATTCAACCGTTACTCTTCCTCTTCATCATCAGCGCCCCTACAGAAGGAATCAGATGGGAAAGTCTAGTATGAGTTCCTTACTGAAGGACTTACTCGATGTTATAGAAGCTGAGCTGATAAGAGTCCTTGCCAGATGCAACCACCCGAAGATAATCGCGCAGAGAATGTTTCTTGAGAAACTTTTTTGTGAGATACTTCAGGTATCGCTTCGAGAAGGGAATGTTAGCGGTAATCGTGACTTTGTCTTCCTCTGTTTGAGATGTCAGTGAAAGTGCGTCACTAGAATCCATCGAAACTACGAACTATCACGCGTGACCTTGACCTTGTCGCCTAATTGGCCCGGCTTCTTGTCGACTTTAATGCGATCATGAAGAAATTTCTCAAACGCCGCTCCATCGAAAACACTATGACCCGCAGGGCGGGAGTAGTCGATGACAAATTTATGCTTTGCGGTGGGTGTCTTGGACACGGGTGCCTTTGGCTAGATAAGCACGGTTCAGCCTACTGAGAAGGGGGCTCAGCAAAGCGAGACCATTGCACTGACCATGGCGAGGAAAAGTGATTGGGACGGAGAGAAGTGCCAGTCGAATTAGGTTTTGGTCGACTATACAGTTCGCCCCGGCGATTCCCGAAATCCCTTGTAAGTAAGTAAATTCCCACGGAGGTCGCCCCCACACGGCTGACGGCGAGCGTGAGCTTATGAACGAGCGCAAGACGCGATGAGCACCGCGCTTTCACCAGCCAAGGTTGCTTCCGTCCAACAACAAGGCGATTTTTCTATAAAACCCGAGGCTGTGCAGCCTGTCTTATCGACATCAGAATGGCCTCTCCTCCTCAAAAACTACGACAAGCTTTTGGTTCGCTCCAGTCATTTTACCCCCATTCCTTCCGGTTGTAGCCCCCTCAAGCGCGACATTACGTCCTACATAAAGTACGTCCACATGAGCAATCTCGAGTATCTTCGTGGCTGATCCTGACCGCCCTTCACCTGAAGGTCTGGTGTCATCAATTTGGACAAACCGTCGAATCCGTCCTCGCACGAAGTTGTTGCCTGGCTTAGACGAATGCTGAGAGTCGAGAAGACGGGCCATAGCGGTACTCTCGATCCAAAGGTTACAGGGTGTTTGATCGTTTGCATTGACCGCGCAACAAGACTCGTAAAGTCTCAACAGGGCGCGGGTGGGTTGGCTTGTCATTTGCATGAACGACCAGAACAAGACTAATAGCATCCTTCAGGTAAGGAATACGTCTGCGTATTACGCTTGCACTCTGCGCTCCCCAATCCTTCTGCTCTTCCTCGTGCTTTGGAGACTCTCACCGGCGCCCTCTTTCAACGTCCCCCACTCATTTCTGCTGTGAAACGGCAACTTCGTATACGCACTATCCATGAATCTAAACTGTTGGAGTTTGATGAAAAGCGCAATCTTGCTGTGTTCTGGGTTTCTTGCGAGGCTGGTACATACATCCGGACACTCTGTGTACATCTCGGACTATTACTTGGTGTTGGCGGTCACATGCAAGAGCTCAGGCGTGTACGTAGTGGTGCATTGTCAGAAAATGATGACATGGTCACCATGCATGATGTACTGGACGCGCAATGGACTTATGACAACACCCGAGACGGTGCGAGTTTCGTAGATCGTCTATAAGGAAAAACACTGACAACCGCCGCATAGAATCATACCTCCGTCGCGTCATCCGCCCATTGGAATCTTTACTAGTTGGCTACAAACGTATAGTAGTGAAAGACAGTGCCGTCAATGCTGTCTGCTACGGTGCCAAGCTCATGATTCCCGGACTGCTCCGCTACGAAACCGACATTTCTGTTCATGAGGAAGTTGTCCTCATGACCACGAAAGGGGAGGCCATTGCCTTAGCCATTGCACTTATGTCGACCGTTGAACTTGCAACTTGTGACCATGGCGTTGTTGCGAAAGTCAAGCGTTGCATCATGGAACGAGACACATACCCCAGGCGTTGGGGTCTCGGGCCTAAGGCAATGGAGAAAAAGAAGTTGGTAAAGGAGGGCAAACTTGGGAAGCACGGTGAAAAAATCGATGGCGTTACTCCCATAGAATGGAGTAAAGATTACGTTGACTACACACGAGAGGTATGATGTGTCCTTTGCGGGCGGGCGCATTCAGTCGTCTAATTATCTCGTCCAGCAGCCCACAGGTCACTCAACAGTCACACCATCGGATGTGCCGTCTCCTAAAAAAGTTGAGCCTGGGATCGCCGAAACGAGCTCGCCGGAGAAATCCAAGGATAAGAAACGCAAAAGGACTTCTGAAGCAGCTGCGGAGGCATTAACTCCCGTTGCTGGGGGCAGCGCGGAAGTTGATGAGAAGAAACGGCGGAAAAAAGAGAAAAAGGCCAAGAAAGAGGAGGGAACCGCGGATGAAGATGACGAGGCAAGGCGAGAGCGCAAACGTCTTAAGAAGGAGAAAAAAGCCGCGAAAGAGAAGTCTTGACTTCTAGCTGACTGCTGCCACAGTGTTTAGTTCTCCATTACTATCGCATATACTCTCCCATCTTTATTCCCTCTGTATTGCCTTCACTGGGCTTCTTTTATCAGACACGAGGCTAGTACAGTACATCTGCCGAACGTTCGGATATGACGAAGTGATTATATGAAGAAAACGCTGTAATTAGTAGCACTCTGGGTGAAACAGCAAGGCAAGAGTCAAAAAATGGCCGCTTCCTTGGACAGAAAGGCGGTGGCTAAATAAAATGCGAGTTGTAGACAATGCAGGCAGACACTAAAATAAATTTACTTTTACAGGAAAAGGATGGCGGTTCAGTACGCAGTTAGGCGTATATGATGTGCCATCTGTAGTTTGGTTGACAGAAGTGTGGAAATTTGTGGGCGGCGGAAATTACAAGTTGGTGCCCCTTGGATCGTGTATAGCCCTCAGGCTATCCCACATGCCTTTTGCCGTGTGGCACTGGCCTACGTAGACCATGTCTGTGTCGGCTATGTTGTTCATGATCAGAAGTTGGGCATAGTTATCATTGTAATCCCAGTTATCAGCTCCTCTTTTGTCTTTGAGAGGATCAGGGCGAGGGATTCTTCCCTCTGCGTAGATTTCAACGCAGCATAGACGTAGTATGCATTTCATCTGCTCGCGCCAAGTAATCCAATTGTTTTCGTCGAGGGGTTTGTTCATTTTTGTGAATGATAACCCCTCGCGCACATCGACCTTTTGGATGCTGCCAGTGAACTCCGGCATCATAGGTAAGATCTGGTAAAGCTCAGCCATAAAGAAGGTCTCATAGGGTTGATTGTCTTGCCTGTTATCGGATATGGCAATTCCAAAGGATGTAGAAAGCGCAGGCGAGTGATAGACACGAAGCTCGTAGAAGATAGGAGGTCTTCTTTGTATAAACTAGGGGAGGACAGAAATCGCAAGAAGGATATACTCGTGTTAGGGCTGTATAGATGGTGGTTTAGGACGTATTTGTGGCCCCTAATGTGGCCCCTATTATGTCTGGTTATTGTCAATGATTGGTAATCGGATTGTAGCAATTGGCTTGGGCTTGGGCAGGAATGAACCGAAATGCGTCGAAAATATCAACCCGAGGGGTTTGCAACAACTCGGGTGGGTCGCGCAACATTGGTTGTGGTAGTCGTACCTCTCCAGTAAGTCGTAGTAAGTTACACATATGCAGTGGAAGGTCACGGGACGGATCAACGCAAGTTCTTGTCCATTTCTCATGCTACAATCGTCAACCTCTCCTGATGTTGCTCCAACTACAAAAACACTTCTGTTCCAGGGCAGTACTCAGTATAAAAACTGGCGGTTCTCGGCGGAGAAGTTGAAAGCAACCAGGACTGCTCTGAACCAGGCTGCGGTCGCTGCCATTCGCACCACATTTGAGAGCGATTCGGTGCGTTGATAACGTCGAGTTGATATTTCACTCCCAACTAAGACGACGTAATCCGTTTCTAGCCTGGCTCATCTTCAGATGTCCATTTCCTCGACGCCCACGAGGAGCATCTTCTTGTTAAACTGTATATCACCAAAATATCTCAGCTATGTGGTCACTTTCGCTTCCCAGAAGAGGTAGAAGCTACTGGGATCACTTACCTGAAACGATTCTATCTCAAGAATACAGTGATGGATTGGCATCCCAAAAATGTCATGTAAGACAATAACTCATGTCCAATCAAATCGTGTTCACACACACCCCATCCAGGCTTACAGCCCTCTTCCTTGCCACAAAAACGACCAATCACCCCATCTCGCTAGAAGCGTACACCTCGAATATACCACGAACGAACCCATCCGATGTCCTTGACCTTGAGTTCTTGGTCGCTCAAAGTCTCGCATTTGAATTTGCTGTATGGCATGCTCATCGTGCTTTATGGGGAATATGGCTAGACATACAAGTTTGGCTTTGCCTGCGTCTATACTGAACACTCGTTAAAATGATGCCAGGAATTGCCTCAAGCTCCCCCACCTGAAGAGCTGCAGCGAATTTATGACACAGCCCTCCAGCATATTCGCACATCTTGGCTGACTGATGCAGAACTTATGTATCCACCTTCTCAGATCGCCCTGGCCTGCCTGTCACTTGCCCACCCTGAAATTGCAGCGTCGTGGGCGCGGTCAAAGAACGCTGACACCGCCCTTGAGGCCATCAAATCCATTGAACGGATGGTCACTCAGGACGGTGACATCCCGTCAGTCGAGGTGGTACGAGAAATCGATCTACGGCTTAAAATTTGCAAGAACCCAGAAAAGGTCGTTGGTAGCAAGGCATATTTAGCAAAGAAGGCCAACGAGGAGAAGGAAGCCGAATTAAAGAGGATGAAGAAGGCTGAAAGTCTAAAGAGGGCGGTGGAGCAGGGCGACCCTTTTGGAGAAGAGCTAGCTGGGCGAGCCAACCTGGATGACGATGACTGAACCGATGACCTCATCAGGATGCCCGTGCAGATTTATTGCAGGCACAATGACCCTATGCTTATGACAACTCCTGACTTTTTATCGGTACATAGTAAGGCATTCGATCGAATAGACCATTGCCTTGTATGCACTGAGATGAATCAGACCACCTTGATCAATGTTGACCAGTTGATCACCGTAACATATAGAAGCAAGGAGTTACAAGGCTTCATGATAGAACATACTCTCATAAGGCCACAAAAAAGCTGCATGTTCCGTCTAATAGCCAAGAGCAGTGAGCTTCCCAAACGATGCTGAATTATCAGCGATCGCCTTTTGGCGCAGCTTGATCGCGGCAAGCTGAAGGGGACTAAGAATGGCGAAGAGTACGATGTAATTCATGTAATCACCTTGCGTTCATGGAATGCCTGAGCCCTGATCTTCCTCTTCTCCTCGAGACGATCAACAACATCTTTGTAGCCCCAGCCGACTTCGTGAGAAAGGCGCTGGAACTTGATGAGATACATTAGCTTTTGAACGAGATGGTGGCTCACCTTCACGGTACAATATTTCCGCCCCGGTTTCAATCGCAGGACCCGTAAAGCCTCCGGTACCACCATTCGTTTCTTCCTGTCATAAGGAGGGGGCACACCCTCAAAAAGTTTCAGCCGTTCAAGGGCAGTGGTACCGCGGGCGGTCTTGTGAGGCACCATGCCTCTGATAGCACGGAACAGAATTTTGGAAGGAGCGCGGTGATGGAAAGGGCCTGACTTTTTCGGGTTGACGATATGGCGTTTGTGAAGGAAGTTGTGGTAGCGAAGCTTAGATGATTTGCGCATGAGTACACACTACGCGGTAGAAGATTGGGAAGGGACGCGACATACCTTGTTACGGAAGAAGCTACCTGAAATGTTGATTTCCTCGCATCGTACAACGATGATCTTCTGGCCACTCAGAATCTGTTTGGATATAATGGAGGCCAGCCGACCGAGGAGATGACCCTTGCCATCAATGATGATAGGGGAGGAAGAGATGGTGGCCATGAGAAATCTGAGAGGTGATGTGAGCGAGCGAGAAGAGTTTTTCTGTGAGTTGGGCAAACCTGTAAAATAGAAGGGTAAGTTAGAGGCGAGGAGGAACGCCGAGTATTGCGCGTGTTACTGTTCCTTCGCACACACTTGACACGGCACAAGTGTCAGCAGTGACAGCCACCGTGACAAGAACTGCATAGCTCTATCGGCAATTTCCGTCCATGTCCCTTGCCCGCCTGCTACGGTACTTTCCACCAAACTGATGACCGATGTAGCTGTAGTTGTAGAGGGGATTGATGCCATAGATGACCCCACTGAATATCATGAGTTAGTTGCTCACACATGACTCACACACGACTACCCTCTCCACAGCACATCTTAGAGAAAGTTTCACTTAGTCCTCGGGATACCATCTGTCTATCTGCAGGTTGTATGAGCCATGAAAACCGCTCCGAGTCGTACTTCCCGCAAAAGTCCCCCAATGTGACTATGTTCTTGCAGACGCTTGAATGTTCCGCCCGTCCGTCGCCTACGCACAAAATCATGGCAAGCTCCGAGCGGAGAGAGAAATGCCCGGCAGGGAGCGCTCGACACGATTAGCGCGGTGCAACGGGTTCCAGCTCACGTCTCGGAACAACCTCAAAAATACTCACCCATGTCGTTCATTCAACTTGCTTTCCGCAGTGCTACTTCGCGTCATTTCGCCGTCTCTTCGTTTTCCAGGCTTCATCAGAGTCGTATCCCGCAGCGTGCGGCTTTCTCCGCTGCCAGCTCTCTAGACAAGGCCCAGATTGAGACGCGTGTGTTGGATGTCCTCAAATCCTTCGAGAAGGTGAACCCGGAAAAGGTCAGCTCAGACTCAGATACACCTACATTGTAGTTCTTAGTTTGTTTGCAGCTCAAGTCCTCAGCTTCTTTTACAAATGACTTGGGTCTGGACAGCTTGGACGCAGTCGAAGTTGTCATGGCAGTAGAAGAGGTCTGGCTTTTATGTCCCTTCAACCCGTTGTGACATGTTCCAAACACCGTTTATCGCCTTTCTGTAGGAGTTCTCCATCGAAATTCCCGATCCTGAGGCGGATGCGATTCAAACAGTGCAGCAAGGCAGGTCACAGTTCTGTTTGTTTCGGCAGTGGTATAATAACGTACAACACCTGGTCCTCAGCGATTGATTACATTGCAAAGACCCCGGAAGGTACGTTTCAAGCCGAATTGTAACCGGCTTGTTTAATAACATGTATTCATCTAGCTCGCTAACACGTTCGACTGTTTTACATCCCATCATATCTCTGAATGCCATGCGTGCCATTATTTCCATGACATTAGAATATTTTATGGTGTCTCGCCTCAGTGGCTTGAAAAATGCGTCGAAACACAAGTAGACATTTATTATGCTGAAGTAGTTGATGATCGCGCGACCACTAATCCACCTTGGCGAGCGTTGCCCAATCACATCGCGTGAGATACGAATGACGTGCGATAACTTGAGATTTCCCAGGATGCACCAGATGCAATTCCAAAAACCGGTGCGTGGAATAACCTGATCAGCTGAGTTATCTTTAGTCGCTCGTGTACTCCAAAGCTGGCGAGGTCATGATGAGACCTGTGCTATGTCGGAAGGACATTAGGCCATTAATGTGCATTGTTATAACCGGATTAACGTTAGACTAACCCCTGTCACGTCGCTTTCAGCCATCTTGCAATTCCCTCGAAGAGGTGTCTCATCTTATGTTGCGATGAATTAGTGAGCGGAAAGGATATAATGACAACAGAGTGGTCCCAATTTTCAGATGGTGCGAACAGGTGTGAGTAACTCTGGTAAGCGAATCGCTCTGCCCACGTTGCTGCGTGGAGATGCAGGTCCGCCTTGCTGTTGCTGCTGTCGCTGTGGTTTTTGCAGAAACAGCAGCAACATAGGCAAGCCCTTTGTACCATCTTTCAACCTGGCGTGCACCGAACCAGCCTGTCTGGGTCTGCAAGTTCTAAAAGCAGAGCCATAGATCTTCCGCATACGCTAACTGCAACGTGAAACTAAGCCAAGCCGTGCCGACCTTGGGTGTTGGGTGGTGTTCCTGCAACGGCACACAACTAAGAAAGGCGGGAGTACCACTTCCTGTTGGGAAAGGGGTGATGCTAGTGTTGCACTTGTGCAGGATCGAGGTAGAAACTCGTGTTGGGCGCATTGGTGCCGTACCAATTGGCGGACTCGGAGACTTGGAGTCTGTCATGAATGTGGCGACGCTCGCTGCTGTCGTAGCAGCTGTGATTGTAGCTTCTGCAGCTGGCGAAGATGGCCAGATGACCGGGAAGAGACCTGCAGTACTATGCTATAATGTTAGTGCAGGCGAGGGTGTCGCAAGTATTGATCGAGACGCGGATAGGAATTGGGAAATGTGAGGATGCGGGCTACGGCGGGGCAGACGTCTGAGCTGCGGCGGCCTTTGCAGGATGAAGCTCGGGCTGTACTGAGTGGGGTGGTAAATATACGTTCTGCATGGAAACCAAGGCACGAGGT
>QLPC01012830.1:0-31757 GCA_003314055.1 Lactifluus hygrophoroides
GATACGAGGAAGCACTCGGAAGTCTTAAATCCATCAAGCAGATCCCTGTTCAGCTGCGGCGACTCAGGGACCCGATGCAACGGCAATTGTGGCACCTCCAGGATTTACGCGACAGCGGCGGTCTTGGATATACTGTCGAGCTTTTCTTCCTTTCCCTGAGGCAATTGGAATCAGATGAGATTTTTTCCAAAGGTACATTCAATGACATCGCATCTCAGTGGGAGGACGTCGTGACTTCGATTGGGACTCAGCAGATTCTGTTGAATCTGATCTGCGACCTAGTTATCCAAGACCGGGGAATCTTCTCAAATTACGCATACCCTGATTACATCACAGGCACCCTCCTGACATTGACGGGAAAGATACTGGAAAAACACATAGGCTCACCGGAGCATATCGAAGAAGTAGTGAAGGAACTTCGGAGTGTCAAGCCACGGCATTGCTTCGATGAGGATCTCCAAAAGGCGGCGCTGGACGAAATCCAAGACTACGTGACCTAACCACAACTCTTCAAACGTTACAGTATGGGAAACATTGCCACTACGCTGCTTTCAAGGAGATTTGGTGTGGGCAAAGTATCGAATGCAATGTCTAGGTCCGAGTAATGAACAAACGAAGTATCTACATGCTCTACTATCTTGCCATCACAGCGTGATGACTGACAGAGACGACTCGTGGGATTTATTGGGAGTCACTGGCAGGGAAAGGAGACGAACCTGAGAATGACGGAATGTTCTTGGCTGTATTTAACTTAGTCACTGCACAGGCATTTAGCTGATCAGGCCGATCAGGCCTTCAGGCATCACAATACCATATGGTCGCAAATCGTACTTCACGTATGACCTCCACAGCAAACCCGCCATATTCCCTGGATGCTGTAGAGCAAATTTCAATTCACGTTGCGGGTACTTAGTTATTGCACAGAGTGGAGATTGGTACTCGTACATATACAAGTGTGAAATGATGTCTCAAACACGAAAATACACAACAGTAGATTGGGTACATGGGGGATATAGGTAGTAACCAGGGGGAGCGATGAGAAGGGACAGCGCGGATTGATTTTAGAAAACGTAAGGGGAGCGGGCACCAGAAGGTAGGAAGTACATGCTGCCAGCGGCCGAGGAGTAGAGTTTGTGGTTGCCAGTGTGGTGGAGATGACTCGGAAACCTGGGTACGAGCAAGAGGCTCTCTCCACATTCGACTGAACAGAGCTATGCCCAAGTCAAAAGTGATATACCCCATCAGCAATGCTCAGGTTTACGGGGTAGCCTTCTATCTATTATTATATTATTTGCTGATGAACGCGGTGAATGTATTGCCACATTTGCCAGCGTCGCTTCCTCCAGAATATTCAAGCTCCTTTAGGTTTTGTAACTGCTGCAGCGGCATTTAATCACCCTCAGAACATAGAGACCAAGATAATTCTTCGACGAGTTCGTTTTGCACGTGAAGTGTCCTCACGTTGCGGAACGGCCGAAGAAGTTCGCGCCACTGCGCGTTTCTCACGGTGCCTCACGTGACCAGTCACATTTCCCCACATGACTGATCGTGAGTTGTTCCACTTCCACGACGACAGAAAGTACTGGGGAAAGTGCATCGAGAAGCTGCACAGAGAATCCAACCTGTTGGTCAAGTTGTCTGCACATAGTGCGCATGCGGAAGGGTGGATCCCCCAGTTTTCCCATTTGAATGGCTACAAGTCAATGAAATCGCTTTCAAGAGCGAGCCGGACGGCGCCAAATTCGAGTTTCTCTGATGTGCAGATGAATTGTGTGAGGTGAGAGACGGTGAAAGCCAGCTGATTGAAAAAAAATGCTTCGAACTTGCTGAGAAGAGGAGCGCTGAGCCGAGAAAGAGGACCTTCTAGTTAGGCGCAGACGCCTTGGAATGAAAACGCACGGAGGCTAGGAAGGGTGACACGAGTCCAGAATGGGGTGCCAATGAGTTGTCTCTCCATTTCATGGTTAGAAAGAGAAAAACGAAAAGCGATCACCAACTCTTATAGATGGGACATATGCGAAAGCCCAGTAAGCAAAGAATTTGGGAAAAGTAGAGGGATGAAGGGATGTCCCTAAGCGCAAGAGTGACGATACCCGCGGCATTTGTGAGGGAGGGAGATCCTATTAGGAAAGCAATGCCCGGCAGCATGAGGAGGCGTAGACTATGGGCTTGAAATACGGTCCTTGAAGGACCATACTTGTATCACGTCTGTGTATTACTGTAATGCGTTCCAGGAATCCAGGTTTGGGAATTGCTCATTTATGGCTTCTATGAGCTTGCGCAGAGTCGGGGATGGTATATCAAGTGAAATACGGTGCACACGGTCACGATGCTGGAGGGCAAATACTATACTCTCTTCATCTCCGGGAACCATGACGCGGCCATTAGTCGTGTAATCGATAATGAGTGGCAGGGGCGGTGAGTGTGCCAGCATGTTCACTACAGGCACACCATAGGTGCAAAGTAGGTGAAACCGGTGAAGACCTAATTGGGAAGGTGACGCAAGTATGAGATACCGCCAGCGTTGGCAAACCTGCGTCAGCTTGTACCGCCAACTTTGGCCGCCTCAACTGTATTCGTCTACGCAGTCCAGTCGATGAGCCGATAAGGGGGAGATGCCATTGAACGGTGGCGGGAAAGCGATTGATCATGTAGAGTGAGTAATGACGAGAATATGGTCGAAGATTGAAATGTGTAGGCCTTATGGGGCCCTCATGCGAGTGGAGTTACGCAGTGGTGTATTGCCTGGTATGGCATGTTGCGGAAACGGAAGTTATGTACCTTCGGACTACCGAAAGTCGAGCCTCAGGATGTAATTAACCAAAACATGTCACTCGCGCTTCGTTGTCGCAACTTTTATCGAGTCTGTTCATGGTATATTGCAATGACAGTTGTAACGGCGATAACGATGGGGCGAATAAAGAGCAGGGTGTATTTTCACGCTTCAACTGTGACCTCGGTTCCTGGCCACTGACAAGAACCGCTGATGATAGATAAATACCATGATCTTGCCGTAGTGGTAACCTGGAAAGTTGCCACTTGAAATGGCATGCTACTGGAAACGGTGCCTCCTTGGTTTCAATTCCTTGCCGATGCAGTCCTTTTTCTAACTTTTGCTACCGTAGGCTGGTTGGCACTGGGAACCGAAGGACGGCGGAAAATCAAAGTCATTTCTTGTCACCTTTAATGTTCGTAAGTTCGTCTATACTGAGGGTGTTGTTCACCTGAGCCGTCAATGGCCCATTGAGGTGTTGGAGGAGACCATAACTAAAAAATACGTCTCAATCATGATACCAACACATCATTCGTCCAAAAGAGAAAAAATAAATAAAAAGAGACGAAACGCGTGTGACCGTATCGTAGAAGGCATCGTGAAAGACGCAGAAGTCCTAGCTGTGCACATTGCTACTACAGCTGCTACTATCAAGTCCTGAAGCCTGAAGGCCTGAATTGTGAACATTCGTCACTAGTCGTAGTATTCGGGTTTGTCGCGCATTCGGGTCGGGCGTGGACCCAGCCAGGGCACAGTCCGGTTGAAAGCAGTGAGGTTGACCGGGGCAGGTGCCACTGCCGCAGTAAAGCTGATGTTCAGACTGGGAGCGACGAACAAGTGTCCGCCTCCTGCGCCGACCGCGGACGTATTGGGCGCAGTGAAAGGCACGTAGCGGTTCCGGTTGAGCGGACCAGGAGACGCACCCGAGGCGTTGAGAAGTGGGATCTGCGAGCTGGAAATATTCAAGTTTGTGTAACCCGTTGAGCTAGCGACAAAGGAAAAGACGTTTGAGACTGTCCTGCATTGAGCGACAAGCGGAGAGGTTAAAGAGGAGTTCACTTATGAGGAGGACTGGGAGAACGAAACGAGACGTACTTATTGGTGTCACCCCTACCGAGCGAGCCAAGGCCCCAGTTTGCCTCGACGGTGGAAAGCGTGGAATAATGTGTGTAGAAGGTCGAGTCGACCTTACCGCGTAAGTTGTTAGGGACGGCACCTCCGAGCAACATCGCAGCGACGCTATTATTTTCATCATCCGATTCGTTCTCGTCAAACGTGAGGAGGATCAAAGTGCGGCCGACGTTGAAATTCGGGTCCTTGAGAAGTGGAACGAGCCAAAACTTCAGCCATTGATTGATCCAGTTGATGTCGGTGTCATGGCCGTCGTTGATCATATTCGGGGTTACGAAGATCCACTGTGGGAGAGCAGAAGCATTGACATCCACAACGAAGTCATTGAAGTTACGAATCAGTGCCCTGCGGGAGGGCACGGATGCAACTGAATCATAAATGATGAGGGGGTTGTGCTTGCGCACATAAAATACATAATTGGCCGCGACGTATTGACATAATTCTTGGATGAAAAGCTATGTATAGGGGAATTGGTTGAGCAACAACATAATCAAAGACGTGGCATAGCTCACTTGAATCCTTCAAATCCGTCAGAAGGTAAGTTTTCCTGATAGCATCCCCAAGAGATATTTTTCTGCTCCAGGAGATCCACCACAGTGGAGATACTGGAGAACGGTTAAGACGCAAAGCGCGATGACGGGTGACGGTTGAGACGCACTTTGAAGGAATATGATACAGGTTATCATCCGCCATTTGAACCACCGACAGCCGCGATATAGTTGGGTTCTGAAGGGTGGGTCACGGCATAGTAGCGATCGAGGAAGATGCCTTGCGCGGCGAGGGCCCTAAATTCAGCCTTAAAGGAATATTTGTAAGGAGAGTGAAAGAAGTCGGGAGAAGGCGGATTTCTCACAGAGACATTGGCGGTTGCAAAGTCAGTGTTCTCGAGTCAGATCTAGAAGAAGGATCGGATAAGTACGAGTACATCGCATCGTACAAGAATAAATTGCACCTGAATGAAACGATCGAAGGATTTGCCATGGACAACGTGTGACTTTGGTAGGCTGCCGTTATTGGGACCAACATAGTTAGAGGATTGAGACAGAAGGCTCTGTGCTGGAGGGACAAAGGAAGTGGCCTAGATACGAGTTTATGAGGATGTGAGAACCTTGACAGAGTTAGAATGCTAGGGACTACGTACCAGTGCCTGCAGGATGAACACAGCAAGGAGGAGGAGAGCGGAAAGTGAGCACATGATGAAGGGGTGGACCTCGGCCGCCAATATTCCGACGATTACCGGCCTCTTCTGCATACAGGGCCGACTGCACCCGGATGTTTGAAATTGTCGAAACGACAGAAACAGAGACTTGAAAGGTGCGCAAAGATCTCACTGTATTATCGGACCCATGTATAGTTCATCCTTCCCAATTTCACCGTGTTCCCCTTTCTAAAATGCTTGACTAATTTGTTAATGTTTTTTTTGAGACTGAATCCTTCTTTCCTCTTGCAATCGAGCGCAACTCGTGTTAGTTGAGGGAAAGATGGAGATGATCAAGAGCAACTTACAGTCGTTACTCTCAATGGGAGGCCAATAATTGGAGGTTTCTATCATACAGGCACCGTGGCCCGGCGTTTGCATACCGCATTGTTCCAGGAAGCCCGTCAAGCAAGCGAAGGAAATGGATTTGACGGGGAGCATGGGTTTGACAGGGAGCATTTCCAAGAGCACAGCTGAGCAGTCTCGAGACTGCGTCTTAGTCATACAGTTGAGTCCATATTGAGATCACAAAAACTTTCATCCAGTCCACTGCTGCTGCTGCCATGCCCACTGAGCCTTGCTGAAAGCCCCGCAACAAGCCTGCGCCCTAGGCCACGTGCTGTTGGAAGGAGGCACAAGGCGGCTGAGCCACTGCCTATCAACCGGGCCGGCAGGGCCACTCAGATCTTGGACTTCCGAGATGTCACCTCCACCATCATCCTTAATCTATCAATTATCGTTTCTTTCCTCTACACATCCCCAGATAGCCCTTTTTCTTACTTCAATTAGGTGTTATAGCCTTCAACTTTTGTCCCTTTGTCTTTCTGTCCTAAAGACTGAGCTCCACTTCCTACAGACATATGTGCATGACCATTGGGCATGTGCATCCAAGGCTGCGATGGATGCCAAAGCTGAAGGTGACACATTAGCTGCTCTTCACAATCTCAATCAATTGAAGATACAGCAGGACAGTGCGGAGCAAGGTAACACTTGAAAGCCTGGTTACTAGGCTGTCACATAACTGTCATACACGTGACTATTATAGTATTGCATAAATATACTGCATCAACTCTTGGCCCTAATTTTCGTTATGCAGTATGAGACTGCAACTGTACTTGCTTGCTCTTGAAACGTTGAAGCGTCGTTTCCTAGAATATGGATGCTACCCTCCAACTCTGAGGTTCCATAGTAACTTAATTTCGTTTAATGATACTGTATCCGCAAAGAACTTTTTTTTCGCTTGTATACTCTCTGACTTGCGCTCAGGGTGCGAGACTGTATTGCTTGTAATCCGTACCGCATTTTCCAACACACCTACTACAACTTATAATTCTCCCCGCATTGCCCTTTCATCCTCATGGTCAACTCGTGTATCCGGAACATCATGTGCACAGGGTGCCAGAACGTTCCTGTTGTATTTCCCCCGCGTCGGTCTTGTGGCCCTGCCTGCAATCGATCATCACTCTCAAGTCGTGCTATACCTATAGTGCTTATCAAGTCATCAAGCAGCTCAAAAAAAAAAGTAGATGGAAGCCAAAGGGGCGTTGATGCTGCACAGACCAGTCTTACCTCGAATTGAATTTTTTCTGAAATCAACCGAATATCGGAACGGATCCTAGTAGTCACATCCTGTGGATCGTGGACTCGGAGGCTATTACGAATAATTCATTCGCACCGCGATCATGCTGGGGGCAGGCTGGGAGCTGTTAGGCACGAGCGCTGAGTACTGAGTGATCGTCTATTGCCAAAAGTGATTCAGCGATCACAGTGCCAGTGGCACATGACAGTACGCAAGTGGCTGGTGAGTGAAATTGCAGGTCGACACCTTGAGGATGTTGGAAAGAATCCTCAAATTCAAGAGAAAGTAAACCATAAAGGTATGGGAAACTGTACCGCATCACGCTGCGTATAGTGCCACTGAGTTGATCAACAACGACATGCGTCAACTGCGTGGTTTCCTGCAGCCACTTGCTCATCACATCCCCACAAGTGAGTGTACTACTACTACATGACACGCTCCCTGTACCAGGGCCCATTCCAAGTAGAAACGACTGTTCTCCGCTGCCGGCCACACAGTGGGAACAGCAAATTTAACCTTTCTTTCTCTTTCTGGCTCATCGCAAGGCGTACCGCAGCATCAGTGGCGTGACGTAAAACAGCAACGAGGTTGTGCAGGTGCAGAACGTCCACCTTCTCCCTCTCCCTCATGTTGGTTTTCCCTCTCCGCCTTGCTCCCACATATATCATGCTTCCTTGGGATTCCGCGTTCATCCCCAATCCTGGGACAACGCTGTGGCCAACATGTGGATATGGTGTTGCAATCCATTCGCCCCTCCCAGTCCTAGTCCCCCACCGTCGCCTATTACTGAATGTCCCCTCTCCGACTCACCACCACCAAATCACCTAGCTCTTGAGCTCGAAGAATCACCCGTTCCGCTGGTGGCAACCCCTATCTCCCCATCCCCCTCGGGCGCCAGCGGGAGGCCTTCGCCCGGGGCAGCCAAACCCGGTGGTGATGGGACTCCACCCGCCGTAGCGATGGTTGTACCCGCCTCACGCCCTCACGTTGAGACAAAGCCCCTGCTTGAAACACATCAAAAGAATGCAAAGTCGCGCACGTACCCGCCACGTCATCGTAGCATGCGTCTCGAGCCTTCGCTCTCTATGGGCAGCAATGCAATGATGGCGCTCGAGCAACCTCAATCCGGTTCAACAATGGTTGTATGGACAACCGATAACCCGGCAATGGCGAACACGTCCCGTAGTCTTACAAGGTCACAGTCCTCCAATCCGCTGCTTGACACAAGGTCACTGGCATTACCGTCACGCCAAGCTAGTAGTGGTGCCATCGGATCGAATAGGAGAGACCCAAACCGTCGCAAGGCTCAAACAGCCCATCCAGGCTTCCAACCACCCACCCCCACGACAAATCGCCCAACAACCATGAACGATGAAAGGCACAAATCCTTACCTTCCACGGTGCAGGGTGTGCTTTCTGACTTCAGGTAGGCGCCCGCATGTCCCCATCATCATGTGACCTAAAGCCACAACTATTGAATTTGTCCGTAGATTCAGAATTTTGGTCTTGGGGAAGGTGTGTGTACTGAAAGTTAGGTGACTCCCACGTCAATTAATAGTCGTTCGTTACAGAGAGGCTCTGGCAAGTCCTCACTCCTGAATTCTGTCTTTAAAGTATCTATGCCCGTGCGTGTCCTAACATCATTCACATCTCTACCTGACTAACGTCTTCGGGGCAAATAGGCGAAGGAACCTAATATCAACGTCGAGTTTGTTCCGACTGATAATCGTCATCTAATCATCCACGAATGTTCTATCTCCGAATCCGAATCCGGAAATACCCTAAACTCCCAAATTATTCGAGAGTTCATCACGAGGAACAGCGATGCGAAACTCACAGCATCAAATAGACTACATGCCATCTGGTGAGGAC
The DNA here is from genome assembly GCA_003314055.1 of Lactifluus hygrophoroides. NCBI lineage: Eukaryota > Fungi > Basidiomycota > Agaricomycetes > Russulales > Russulaceae > Lactifluus > Lactifluus hygrophoroides. The sequence continues at coordinate 8,554 of QLPC01012830.1, forward strand.
TGGTGTTCCTGTCTGAGACGGCAGTGACAGGTGTCTAATCAAAGCCCGCTTAGGATATGCGTCCCCGCATCCGACGTCATTGCTGTCAATTGGCAGCTCGGAGGTGTAGTGGCCGAGATTATGGGTATACAAGAAGGTGAGAACACCCAGGTTATTGCTTGTTTTATCTCACAGAATACTCGACCTCTAGTGCCCGTGGTCCTTGTACTCACCAAATATGACGTACTTGTCTCCACAGTTCTCTTTGATATGGGATGCATCGACCCTCAAAACCGCGACTACAAAAGTGCGGAGGCCCAGGCACGGGCCATGTACGCAGAATCATGTGGCCGCCTGTTCGATAAAGACCCCAGGGATGCGCCAGCTGAAATCGTCTCAAGTACTTGCTCTTTCTGTGTTTATTGCGTGAGAAGGCTCTTTGACACGTTCGGTTGCTTATAGCACGGCCTGAATTTGGCAGATTCATTGACGAGTTGGTCTGGACAACGCGCCGAATTCTCCTGGCGAATCCCTGCAATACTACCGCATCATCGGAAGGTCGGAGAGCAAAGCCAAAACTCACTTCGCCTGTGGTTCTTGCCTGGTCGGTAGCACAGAGAGCAAGTCGTCGAGTCACTATTGAGGCTTCGATCGAGTACGTATACCCTTCTCCGTTCTTGACATCTATCTTCTCACCCACTTTTGCAGAGTTGGGCGAAGCGGTGAGTTTGATATCTACACCTCAGGAATGTTAAGTTCATCCTGACGGGTTTCCTTGTCCGCCAAGGTTATTGGCGTGGCTTCGGGTCTAGACCCGACTTCACCGATAAGACTCTGAAAGCATGCTTGGACGTGATTCATTCCGATATTATTGATGTCTGGAATCATCGTGATGATAATCAGGTTGGCCTTTCTCTTCTACCAAGTTATGATTGTTTAAGAATATTAGTATCTCTCGAGCGAAACATTCAAGTCTGCGATTCGTGACCTTGTCCAGGATTTAGCTGGGCAACCCGCTAGAGTCACATTAGGGTAAGCACGATATAGATGATTCAAAGTTGAATGTTCAACGAAAGCATTTTCTCACAGCCCCGGACGAAGTGATCGGTGGGGAAATGAATTGTACTGCAACAGGTGAACGTGCCGCTCTTGTTCCATCGAATCGGTCTTATCTCTTCGTTCAGCAAGGAGAATGTTTGCTGTATGATGGGCTACATCATAGACCTGACGGTCATCATGGATCACCTGTTTCGGTCTTGTGAAGAGGTGTCACCTCAACAGGTTCAGTTAGCAATAACATTCGGCTTCAAGAGCCGAATCCACATGGATATTCGTAATTTTGTTATTGCAGCACCCACACACACTCATCTTGAAAACGACGTATTTATGGAGAAGATTATTGATCTGATCCCTTTGGCCCTCCAGTCATAACTAACTTGCGCTGGGTAAGTAACTCGAGGTACCGCACTTTCTGACATGTTACTAAGGCTATCGAAGCGGCAGGTTGCCTTTATTTGTTTTCCATGTAGGATCGGATATCTGGGCTCCCTCATGTGCTCCCTCAAGTACGAGTATGGACTATGTTAGCATTATGCCATTATATTGGTTCCCGGTGACATTACTTCTCGAACGTTATTCGTCGCAATTGAGTGGCTCTGCGCCGGGGGCGCACTGGCGAGGTTCACTGCGTTTACGTTGGATGACACTAGGCGCTGGCATCCGCCGAATCATCTCATATTATAGGAATCTTGACTGCATCATGCCGGGATGGGTATGACGGAAATTCTGCTATGGTATGTCAAACCACGATATGCACGAATCTAATAAATTTCGACATACGTTGGCTTATGGAGCAGCAAAAACGGGTGAAGGTTGATAAGCAGGTTCATCTGAGGTGTGGTGTGTGGACTTCGTAAATGGGTCCACTGAGATCAACTGTGGCCACACTGGCACAGACATAAGCCAAGCAATGTCAGCGCAAAAGTCAATCCCAGTTCCCTGACAGTCAGAGCTTCGTGACTCAATAACACAGGGCTGATGTCCAACCAGAAGTTGTTTCGCTACTTTCACAGGCTCGGTCGCTGGGTAGAGATGGTCGCTGGTAGACATGAACTTTTCACTTCGGTCTTTCGGTTATGTGCTCGGGTGTGCACATCACGTGATCGCATACCCTCAACAGTCTGACCGCTTAATCCATTCCAATTATGTCCTGCGGTCTGTACGTCTATTACTCTCACGAGTTTGGCCAACAAGATATTTATGGGTCTATAATAGATTCCGACCTTTCAATCACCCTTAGTCGACGAGGAAGGCCAAATCAGATCAGATTGCGGATCCAATGTATGTCATTAGATTGGCAGCTATCCTGTATGGCCGAGATCTGCGACAACCTTTTTCCTATCATCTCCGGTGTGGAAGACCTTTATATCGATGCAGACCCTGCATTTCCAAGCGAGAAAGACGTCCGACGTCATTGCTGGGAAGCTCGGAGGTATATTTGCTGAGATTATGGGCATTCAAGAAGGTGAGAATACCGAAGTAGTGCCCGTTGTCCTTGTACTCACCAGATATGACGTATTCTTCTCCACAATTCTCTTTAATATATCACATGGCGACCCTCAACATGGCGACTACGAAAAGGCGAAAGCCCAGGCATGGGCCAAGTACGTAGAACCATGTCGCCGCCTGTTTGATAAAGACCCCAGGGATGTGCCCGCTGAGATTGTCTCTAGTACTTGCTCTTCTTGTATTCATTGCGTGGGAAGGCTCTTTGACACTTTCGGTTGCTTATAGCGCGGCCGGAATTTGGCGGATTCATTGACGAGTTGGTCTTGACAACGCGCCGACTTCTCCTGGCGAATCCCCACAATGCTACCGCATCATCGGAAGGTCGGAGAGCAAAACTAAAACTTACTTCGCCTGTGGTTCTTGCCTGGTCGGTAGCACAGAGAGCAAGTCGTCGAGTCATTGAGGCTTCGATCGAGTACGCATCCTGGTCTCCATTCTTGAGGTCTATCTTCTCACCCACTTTTTTGCAGGGTTGGGCGAAGCCGTGAGTTTGATATTTACACCTCACGAATGTTAAGTTCATCCTAACGGGCTCCCTTTCCCGCTAAGGTTATTGGCGTGGCCTTGTGTCTAGCCCCGACTCCACCAACAAGACTCTGTAAGCCTGCTTGGACGTGATTCATTCAGATATTGTCGATGTCTGGAATCATCGTGATAACAGTCAGGTCGGTCTCTCTCTTCTACTATGCCATGATGCCTAAAAATATTAGTATCTCTCGAATGAAACATTCAAGTCTGAGATTCGTGACATTGTCCTGGAATTAGCTGGGCAACCCACGCGAGTCTCGTCAGGGTCAGCAGGATATGAATGATTCATCAAAGTGGACATTCAACGAAATTATTTTTTCCCAGCTCCGGACGAACAGATCAGTGTGTGAATGATGCCTACAGGAGCAGGTGAACGCTGCGCCCTAGTTGTTCCATCAAGTTGACCTTACCTCATCTCTTCGTTCAGCAAAGAGAATATCTCTTTGATGATGGGCTACATCGTTGACTTCACGGTTATCCCGGATCACCTTTTTAGGTCTGGTGAAGATGCCTCACCTGTCAGGTTCAGTCGATAATAACCGAGCTCATTGGTTCTGGCCGCAACGACCGAATCCACAATGATATCCGCAGCTTTGTCAATGCAGCGCCCGTATCGAAGTATCTCGAGTATGACGTGTTCTTGGAGAAGATAGATGATTTGATCCCTTCGACCTTCTCCGGGTAGTTAACTTGCACTGGGTGATTGACTCAGGTACTAGCACCCTGCGTTCTAACCTGCAACTGAGGCTATCGAAGCGGCAAGTCGCTCTTACTTGCTTTCCTCCCTCAAGTATGAGTATGCACTATTTCGCATTATGTCATATACTGGTTCCTAGCATACATTTCTTCTCGAACGCGAGCCATACGGCGCAGTTAGGCTACTTGAGCAGCTTTGCGCGAGCTGTATGCTGGCTATGTTCCAGTGACGCTGTGTCGACGCTGGATGATGCCAGGTATCCGCCGATCCGAGTCCATCTCATATGGGGATCTTCAATTGATCGAATCACGTCGGGATGGGAATGACGCAAATGCTGCTATGTAAAACCACCAATCACGACTCGGACAGACACCAACCTAATATGCGTTGGTAAGCGGAGCTGCGACAACACCTAAGGGCTGAGGCTGAGTCTGGAAAGGGAGTTGCCCGTTAAAAACGAGACACATGGCACTGACCCAATCGAGGCCGCATGGCACTGTGACCTCACTGCAAGAGGCAGCTGATTTTACGATCATCATTACGCCGAGAGCCTCAATTTCATTCGCGGCGTCGACGTTATGCCTCAGAGAATGGAGTAACTCTATACTCACCGAATTCTGGAAACGAATACAATCTATTGAACTGGACCATTCGGTTGTGCGTCGAACTGAAGTGACGAAAAAAAATGTGTTCCCGAAGCAAACTATAGTTCACGGTGTGAGCGTTCCATAATTGAATTTGTGTCCCATGGCCGTTACGGTGACGTGTGAAGGAGGTCATAAGGCCTGCTGTATACGCATATGTCAGGGCTGAGGGTTAACCTGTTAAGCATGTTAAGCCTGTGTTAAGGACAGTAAAGAGCGTGAAGGGCAAAGGGCAATTTGAACCCAGGCCTCAGCTGATCAGGCTCAAGTTCACCTAGCTTCCCGTGCCGTTGAATTCTGTCCACAGAGTCTGATTTGTATGCGTGTGTGAGATTTTGCAGCGTCCAACGTGGACTCACTGGACTCCATTGTACTCAGACTGGCACCTTGACCAATCGGCAATTCGAATTCGATGTATTACTCAATGACCCAACCAACGCACAGACTGATCCTACCCCATCCACAGTACGCAGGGCATGCATCTTACTCATGGCGTCTCCGCTGGTCATGATGACAGATATTAACAGAGCCAGGCGGCAATTTTAAGTGATTGGCGGGATATTAGGCGTGCGGCTACTAGCGAACGCCCGAGTAATGCAGTCATATCACTTCTAGGCGGAAGCGACGCGACGATACTGGCGTGAAAGCGGTTTCAGTTCCGCTTTGATCGGCCCTCTGCCAGCGGTATGGTTTTCATAAAATGAGGATGGGTGAAACCTGAAGTAGAAACAGTCCAGAATGTAGCGTCAGATGGGTGGGAGTCAGCAGGTGATATATTAACGATAAACACCATAGCGCTTATGATAAACGATAGTTGGACGTTTTCCCTAATTTGTTGCTCATAGCATGACAGATATACTGAAATAGTACAGAGGGTCAACGCAGCCGACTAATTGTAAAGTAATGGCCTCACAACAGCAACGACGTCCGGATTCTGGATGTGGTATTGCACATGATTCAGAGGCAGTAAAAAGTAAAAGCTATTCGTAACATGAAAAAGGAACATGGGCTCGGGCGATAGTTCGTCAATGTCGTCAAGTCATCAACGCATCAATGCATCAACTGGTGACAATAGTTACCCACTAATAGCGCACGCGTATCATTCACCTGCTGCCGCGAGGTGCGGCACAAAACTGCGCAATCAAGTCAATGGTTTTCTCGAGGATCAGGTCGTTCCCGCGATACGTCAATGGAGCCGTTCCTGTGACAAAACGGCGGATATCGTTATGAATCTGACCCCTGGCCGACTTGTCATGGTTATCCATAATCGAACGAACGTCTCGAGCCACAACATCACGACCAGATAGGAACAGCCTGTGATGGATGACGGTAAGATTTATAATGTAGCCCATTATGCAGCAGATGTTCTCGGTACTGTATGAGGGAATCATGACGAAGCGAACGCTATTATATGTGAGGGAATTGCTTACCTACTGTAGTATGCAGGCTTAACCCACTGCGCTGCTCCAGCGCCTTGAGCACCATCCAGGTTGGAACTGCCAGAAGATTGTCTTCATCAATGTCTCATTGTTGATACCTGCCGAAGGTGCTCACCTTGGTGGCGGACCAGTGGATGCCACAGCCAAGTCTTTGACAAGGTGAGACATCAGTGCTTTGAACTCTCTGCTTGAAAGATACTGGACACCTCCTTCAGCAGACAAACCCACAGTAAGGGAGCAAAGAAATACAAGCCTTTCTGTGATCACGAAGATTCCAAATGGCAACGATATCGGTATGAATGATGTCTACGCAGCTTTCCAAGAACTTCCCAGCGAATGCGTGACTATTAGACCCGAGGCTACGCCAATATTCTGTGTTGAGAAAAGCACGATCCGATGACGTCAAAATGATATTAATTGCGGCTTGAAAGTACTCTTTACTCACGACGTCGCCCAACCCTGCAGAGGGGATGAGATCACAAAGTGTCAGAACAGAGACAATGCTACGTGCGCGATAGATGCCTGAAGATTTTCTTCGCGGCTTACTCTCTGTGCTACGGAGAACGCAAGGCCCACGGAGGAAATTTGTGGTCCACCACGTCGTGCTTCAAAGGAGGTAGAAGACATAGTGGCATTTCGTGGATCTGCAGCAAGGAGTCTGTGCGTCATCGCAATCAGCTTGGAGGTGTTATCACCGAAATTCGAGCTCGCTGTAAACAATCGAAGGCGTCAAACTCTGCCCCTCCATGCAACGCATACAAGAGAGGAAGTACTTGAAACAATCTCTGCTGGCACATCCTTGGGTTGCCTTTGGAATAGATCACGACACGCCTTTTCAATTATGCTCTGTGCCTTTGCCTTCGCACTTCCTTGTTGAGAGGGACCAGCTGGGAAATCATATTGAACATCGGAGATAATCGCGTCAAATTTGGTAAGTACGAGAAGAACTGGCACTACAAGCAGGTGTTCAGCTAGACTGGAAAGTCCTCACTAAACTACGCTCACCTTGTCGCATGCTCAGAATATCCTGTACACCCTGTCCAAGATTCCCATCGAGGAGATCTGACGCGGGGACGCAAATCCTAAGAGGACTTCAATCAGACGCCCGTAACTGCCCTAGATACATTTCCTCTACCAAATGGCATGCAGTCTATCCGAAGGTGAGAGGTTTGCACCGGCACGGCCCGTGATAAAATCCCGGATAGTTTGCAAGTTCTGCTCGTATCCGGGATCAAATCCAGGGTACTTGTGGACTATAAAACTATCGTTCTCGGGGTGAGAGATCTCGAAGTTGATATTCGTGTTCTTAGGTATCAACTATTTGTTTCCCGAGTCGTGATCAGGATGACCAAGGTGCGTTGCGAAATGTGATTATATACGTACAGAAGTATCCACTTTGAAGATTGTTTGGATGAGCGATGACTTGCCGGAGCCTCTCTGTCATGAGAAAACTGCATTAATTTTAACGTGAGACTTACTTAATAAACAACGCGCACCTTGCCCACGATAAGAATTCTGGATCTATGCATCACGCGCATGACGTTTTGAACACTGGCAGTGATAGCTTACGAGAGAACGATTTAATGCATACCTGAGGTTGTCAGAAAGCATGTCCGCCACCGTAGAGGTGAGCTGTTGGCGACTGCTATCACCCGGGGCAGACTTGCGATATGTTCTAGGAACTTGTGACATCTCGGGACGTTCAAGTTTCGGACCACTCGCGCCATGACCCTTGGTATTATATCCTGTCATTGTTCTCTGCCTCACGGTTGGCGGAAGTGGGCTCGGAATTGGAGGCAGTTCGGGCCGAGTTCTTCCATGCTCAGACTGAGACCTGACACGCTGATGCATGGCTGGCGCAGCAGATCTAACACTTCCGCGCGAGGGTGGGCGTTCATGGAGTGACTCTCTCACACTTCGGGGCGCAGAGGATGAGGACGCTGGTGACTGGACATCGGACCGGGTAGTCTCAGGCCGTCTAGCTTCAGACATTGACAACTGGGGCGGAGCAGAGTCGCTGTGGCCACGATTGGAGGAGAAACAGCCACCCATAAGTAGGTGTCGATACTCAAAGTTGGGTGGGGTAATAATAGGAGGGGAGGGCTTGTAAGAGACGAGCCAATGATCACAGTAAAAGATGGGGAAGAGTTTAGACGTAGACACCACGAGGCATGCCTACGTGACAAAGGGTATTGAGTCCGTTCTTAAAGCGCGGCATACGTTACGATTGAACAAAATTTACAAGGACCTACATGAATGACCTAACAACAATCACAAGACATGAAACGGCTATTTGTTTTAGTTTTATTCTGCAAGCATGCAATGTATCTAGTGTAGCGCAAAGACAAGCTGCCCAGTGTGAGGTTATGATCGATGACTAGAATATCGATATTGTTCGACGGACTTGTGGTGACTAGTGAAAGTTTAGCGGGGGGTGTCAATGACGTAAATGAGCGGGGAACGTGGCAGTCCCGCATCACTTTTCCGGAAATTACTCAACGCTCAAAATCAACCAGTCCGTCATGTACGTACCATGACGTAACACAATCTTGCACCAGTAGTTCTTCCTTCTGCCCCAGAATATTATAGATAACGACTTCCATCATGGCGCGCCACAATCGTGATAATGGAGACATTGAAAACAGGCTGCACTCCGGTGGGTCAACCCACCCTCACCGCTCTGGTTTGATACGCTGATCATATCTCTGGAACAGGGGAAATAACAGGAAGTGTTGACCCTGAAAGGGACGCCAATCCCCCAACACAGAATGGGTCAGTACGGTCAATGCGTGAAGGCGGCATTGAGGGCCAGCGCCGGGAGGAACACGCAGCACTCCAGAGCTCTGGTTAGTATATTGTTGTAATGGAGGAGTTTGATTGTCTGACCCATGCCAAAGCGCCACACGACGCGTCAAACCTTCCTAGTGATGATCCGAGTGGCGGTGGCAGCAACAACACGCGGCAAGAGCCAAACCCGGATTTCGGTGACGGTGCCAATGGCTTATGGTCTCTTTATGAAAAAGAGGCTAAGAGCCACGATACTGCTCGGATCGAAACCTTGAATAAGGATATGGACGGTGTCCTGATATTTGTGCGTTGTCAAATTTTCTGTACAATACGGTATATCGGATGAGCGCCTGACTCATGACCATGCAGTCTGGCTTATTTTCGGCGACCCTTACCGCATTTGTTATTGATAGCCGCCAGTCCCTACAGGAGACCCCTTCCCAACACTATCAGCAACAAACCGTTTCGATACTCATGAACATTTCCCATCAGCTTGCTTCTATCGCCCGGCAGGTCTCCATCCCATCCTCTCCACCATCCTACTCTTCCAGTCCATCGTCATCTGACATCCGCGTGAACGCAGCCTGGTTCACAAGTCTCGCATTCAGTCTTTCTGCGGCACTTCTAGCAACACTTGTCCAGCAGTGGGTCCGCTACCACATGCAAGTATTCCGTTATGGTCATCCTCTGAAGAGTTCACGATTGAGACAATACTTGTACGACGGCCTCGAAGACTCGCATATGCTCTTCGTGGCGCAAATGGTCCCCGGGCTCCTCCACATATCCCTTTTCTTATTTTTCATCGGGCTCTGCGACTCATTATGGCACCTCCACAAGACTGTTTTTGGCTTTACCTTTGTTCCCATCGCCCTCTGCGGTTTATTCTACGCATTCAGCACGTTCTCGCCTCTGAGAAATCCCCAATGGCCATACCAGAACCCATTCTCAGTCTTGATATTCAATATGTTCCAAAGATGGAAGGTCTGGACCCAGCATCATAGTAACGAACCAAAGCCCATGAGTTCGAACATAGCGGATTTACAAATGCGGCTAGCGATGGACAAGACCAAGGGATGTAAGGACCGTGATAAGCGAGCGATCCGATGGCTTTTTAACAACGTCACTGAGGATACCGAGATGGAATCATTTGCGACAGCTATTCCTGGCTCTTTCGACGTAGGATGGGGCAGGGAAGTGTGGAACCAACTCTTTGGTAACGATGGTACTCCCTCCAAGCCTGGGGCTGGACGTTTTCGCTTCTTTTCCCGTATTGGACAGTCCCGAACCCGCGACGAATCACCCTCACCCAACGACGATATCCTCGACGATCTCTGCAAACGCATAGGTCACCTACTACGGACATGCACCAACCGTGGCCCATTTGCGAACGAGGAGGCACGGTATAAGCGTATTCGTGCTTGCATCGACGTCGTGGCGTCGCTCGTCTTCAACTTTCGTGCCAAGTTGGGCCGGTTTGGAGAAACAGAGAAAATGCTTAGCGAACTAGGTCTTACAGAAATCCCCCGTGCGTCTGGAACACTGCCAGCAGGCGGAACTCACAAGTCGCTCACTGCGCGGTGGACGTGCCTCGCACTGGTGGCAATTCGGCAGGTGCTGAGGGATACCCAGTTGATCGAGCTGGCTAAATATGCGGTGAGCGGACTTGCACGCTTTCAATCACATCTTGGCGTATTGGATGAAGATGCATTGGAAAGTGCCAAGGAGATCGACAACCGTCTAGGGGAAGCTTGGAAACATGCCGAGGAACTGTATCGCGCGTTCGAGCCGTGGGAACCAAACAGACAAATAGATCAAGTCAAAGAAATCCTGCACAGACATGAATCACAGGTTTCTGGGTTAGAGGCCATCAAACACGGAACTGATGGAGAGGATGTTGTCGACTGGAGGATCTCGTTTCTTCAAAAGGAGATGGACAAGACAACACACAAATTGACCCGGCAGCTTCCTGGGGTTTCATTCCACGAATTGAGGCGCACTGAACCTATCCTGGTCAGCGAAGCCTTTAATTTCCACTGCATCGGTACCACCCCTGTCCTTCCGCAATTTATATTTCCCGAACAGCAAATTCTGGCGTTCCATACCCTCGGCCATAGACTCCGCGACATCATGGAAGGAAATTCCACTGAGGGATACGTGGAAGCGCTCACGAGCCTGAAATCCATCAGTCAGATTCCTGTTCATCTGCGGCGACTCAAGGACCCGATGCAACGGCAATTGTGGCGTCTCCAAGATATCCGCGACAGTGGTGGTCTTGGATATATTGTGGAGCTTTTCTTCCTTGCCCTGAGAGAATTGGACTTGAATGACATTTTCTACAAAGATACATTCGATGACATCACATCTCAGTGGAAGAAGACCAAGGATTCGTTTGGGACGCAGCAGATCCTGCTAAATCTGATTTGCGACCTGGTTATCCAAGGTCGTGGGATCTTCTCGGATTACACATACCCCGACTACATCACAGACGCCCTCCTGAGGCTGACGGGAAACATACTGGACGAATACACAGGCTCGCAGGAGCATATTAGAGAAGTGTTGAAGGAACTTCGGGGTGTCAACCCGCGGCGTTGCTTTGATGAGGATCTCCGAAAGGCGGCGTTGGAAGAAATCGATTATCACGTGACCCAATCATAACTTTAACTTTAAAGTTTTCATGAGAAACATTGACCACGCTCCTTTCAAGGAAGTTTGGTGTGGGGAAAGTATCGGATACAAATGACCAAGTCCGAGTGACGAACAAGCGAAGTATATACGTGCAGTACGATCTTGCCATCATGGAGTGATGGCCATGATGGGGACAACGCGTGGTATTCATGGGCACTGGCAGGGAAAGGAAACGAGCCTGGAAATGATGGAACGTTCTTGGCTGTATTTAACTTAGGCTTGTTTTGGCCAATTACTTCCTTACTTCCGTACATGAGGTTCGACTGTCGGTAGTCTGGCGTAGGTACATAACTTCCGTTTCCGCTACTGGTAACTCACACTTAGCTGTCGCGACGTTTATAGAGTCCATCTATGGTACATTATAGTGATTAGTGAAGGTTGTCACGGTGATAATGATGGGCAGATAAAGAGCAACAGCTGTATGTTGTATGTTTCTGCTTTTTCCGCTCTCAAACACGTCGACCACGTGACTGTCTTTGGTGCAAGTCTAGTCTGACAAGTTGTCAGAACCGTTGACAATGGATAAATAACATAATCTTGCTAGTAAGTTGCCACTGGAAATGGTACCGCCTTGATTTCGATTCCTAACCGATGCAGTTCTTTTTCTAACTTTTGCTACTTCCAGTGTAGGCTGGCTGCCAGGAAAAATTAGGCACTGAGGCGGAAAACCAAAATCGATTCTTGTCAATTTTAATGCTCGTAAGTTTATCTATATACACTCAGAGTGTTCACATGAGCCGTCAATAGCCCATTAGGGTGTTAAAGGTGACCATAGCGAAAAGATGTCTCTTAATCATGATACCAACTCCAAAAGTGAAAAACAAAACAAAAAGAGACGAAACGCGTGTGTCCGTATCGTAGTAAAACATCATGAAATGATGAAAAGCGTACAAGTCCTAGCTGTGCACATTGCTATTACAGCTGCTACAATCAAGTCCTGAATTGTGAACATTCGTCATTAGTCGTACAATTCGGGTTTGTCGCCCATTCAAGTCGGGCGTGGACCCAGCCAGGGCACAGTCCGGTTGAGAGCAGTGAGGTTGACCGGGGCAGGTGCCACTGCCGCAGTAAAGCTCGTATTCAGACAGGGAGCGACGAACACGTGTCCGCCTCCTGCGCTGACAGCGGACGTGTTGGGCGCAGTGAAAGGCACGTAGCGGTTCCGGTTGAGCGGACCAGGAGACGCACCCGAGGCGTTGAGAAGCGGGATCTGCGACCCGGAAATGTTCAAGTTTGTGTAACCAGTTGAGCTAGCGACAAAGGAAAACACGTTTGAGATTGTCCTGCATCGAGCAACGAGAGGTTAGAGAGGAGTTCGCTTATGAGGAGGACTCGGAGAACGAAACGAGACGTACTTGTTCGTGTCACCCCTGCCGAGCGACCCGAGGCCCCAGTTTGCCTCAACAGTAGAAAGCGTGGAATAATGTGTGTAGAAGGTCGAGTCCACCTTACCGCGTAAGTCGTTAGGAACCGCACCTCCAAGCAACATCGCAGCGACGCTATTATTTTCGTCATCCGATTCGTTCTCGTCAAATGTGAGGAGGATCAAAGTGCGGCCGTCGTTGAAATTCGAGTCCTTGAGAAGCGGAACGAGCCAAAACTTCAGCCATTGATTGATCCAGTTGATGTCGGTGTCATGGCCGTCGTTGATCATATTCGGGGTCACGAAGACCCACTGTGGGAGAGCAGAAGCATTGACATCCACAGCAAAGTCATTGAAGTTTCGAATCAGTGCCCTGCGAGAGGGCACGGATGCAACTGAATCGTAAATGATGAGGGGGTTGTGCTTGCGCACATAGAATACATAATTGGCTGCCGAGGTATTAACGTAATTCTTGGATGAAAAGCTATGTATAGGGGAATGTGTTGAGCAAAAACATAATCAAAGACGTGGCATAGCTCACTTGAATCCTTCGAATCCATCAGAAGGTAAGTTTTCCTGATAGCATCCCCAAGAAATATTTGTCTGCTCCAAGAGATCCACCACGGTGGAGATACTGGAGAACGGTTAAGACGCAAAGTGCGATGACGGGTGATGGTTGAGACGCACTTTGAAGGAATATGATACAGATTATCATCCGCCATTCCGAAGAATGAACCACCAACAGCCGCGATGTAGTTGGGTTCTGAAGGGTGGGTTACGGCATAGTAGCGATCGAGGAAGATGCCTTGCGCGGCGAGGGCTCTAAATTCAGCCTTAAGGAATATTGATAAGGAGAGTGAAAGAAGTCAAGAGAAGGCGGATTTCTCACAGAGGCATTGGCGGTTGCAAAGTCAGTGTTCTCGAGCCAGATCTAGAAGAAGGATCGGATGAGTACGAGTACACCGCATCGTACAACTACAAATTGCACCTGAATGAAACGATCGAAGGATTTGCCATGGACAACGTATGACTTTGGTAGGCTGCCGTTATTGGGACCGACATAGTTAGAGGATTGAGACAGAGGGCTCTGTGCTGGAGCGACAAAGGGAGAGGCCTAGATACGAGTTTATGATGATGTGAGAACCTTGACAGAGTTAGAATGCTAGGGACTACCTACCAGTGCCTGCGCCAGTGCCTGTGCGATGAACACGGAAAGGAGGAGGAGAGCGGAAAGTGAGCACATGATGAAGGGTGGACCTTGGCCGCCAATATTCTGACGATTACCGGTCTCTTTATACAGGTTCGACTGCACCCGGACGTTTGGATTTGTTGAAACGACAGAAACAGAGACCTGAAAGGTGCGCAAAGATCTCACTGTATTATCGGACTCATGTATAGTTCCTGTCAAGTTCGCCCCGCAAAAGAATGGCCAATCGCGCTTTTATCGTTACGCACGTGATGGCGAACCCGCCCACGCCCACGTTTTTTTTTTTCATGAATTTGCATCGCCACTACTGTCCTTGTCCCTGCGCTGGCGCTTGATCCTATTATTGCTCGGCTTTAAGCACCGCCGCCACAGGGTCAATACGAAGATTCACGAGCCCCGCCCTCCGAGTCCTATCTCATTCAACATTATCATTGACATCCGAGTCGCTCAATCAACCGACATCCAATAGTTTCGTCATGGGCCCCATGTGGTCGGGCATCCCCCTCAGGAACCCCGACACAATTTTACAAGCGAAATTGCCAACAGGGCGCTAGATGGCGTGAAGAAGTTGATGCCACTGTCAATAGACCCTCCTTATGTCCCTCTGCTGTGATCAAATTTCCTGCCTGGATCAGCGGACTTCATTTGTGATCATGACGTGTCAAGGCCTTCCAATTAACATGCCTGAGAAATCCTTCTCTTGTTCCAGTTTTTAAATCAATCCAAACAATATCAGTAATATACCGTAAAGAAATAGTCCATCTTCGTTACAACGTTTCGCGCACTACATCCACCACAAGGTGATAGTACCTGGGAGGGCCAAAGGGCTGCTGGTCAGTTTAACGAGTGCTTACGCGTTTTTGGCCTCCTCTTGACAGTTACCCCGCAACGTCTCGAATCATTTCTCTGTCGTGTATTGATAGGCAATCGGCCTCCACGTTTATGGGGCGTTTTTGAATGCTATGCTTGAGCCCCAGGGCCAGAGCCAATTATACGGACAATCTTATCACCGACGACCAAAAACGGCCTTCTAAGCTTCACAAGTATACTTCTACTAGGACTCAAGTGACACTGCTTAAGGGCTTCTCTCACTGAAGGTACGAGGTGCGAACGTTGTGAACCTTGGACGGACTGGACGTGATTGGCTGTGCATCAAGACGACAGGGTGCGTAAAACAGATCAGCTTCCTCTGACTGGGGATTCGATATAGATGCTCGATATTCGCGTGATGTATTTGTGTGTGTATGTCTCCCTACGTGCCTCTCATTCCAGAATCTCTGAGCTAAGCTCTTCGACCACAGTGCCGCTTCTATCGCCGTCGGGCCCGGAGTACGTGTATAATGTATGTGCAGATTGCAATCGAATCCAACACTAGTATCGGTCTGTTTGTGTTCTGTTCTACGTCGATGGACTCGCCATGAGAGCAGGAATTCCGGAAGTTATACTTGGTAAAACCTGAGGAAGGCCCTGTCCCGAGGCACGATTTCATACCGTGAACAGTCAAGTTGTTTTCGCTTCGTTACGGATAATGACGAGCATAGTTTCTCAGTCCGATTGCTGTGAATGCTCAACTCCCACACTGCCGCACCACAAGCGGGGATATGATCGTTCCACTACCCCTGGTCCCTGGCTCCTTGCGTAGCACAGGGTTAATGCAGTTTAATGGCTGGTCTTCGAACTTGGCAAAGTCGAACATTCTACAGGGCGTCGTGGCCCAATGTACGAGACGGTGATATCTGAGTAGCAGCTATGTCCCCTGTATCTACGATGGGCGCATATGGCTGTGCGGTGAACATAAAATACCATGTGCACCAGTGGTAATAGGAAGGCAATTACACAGCGCGCGGTGGGACTATTACCCTAAAACTAGCGCTCATGAAAAAATGTCAATTCATTCCATAGCTCCGAAAAAGCCATGATCGTGCCCAATTCGTACTGTGACTATTGGTTACTGAAAAATGGGCCTTTGAGCAGTGAGCGACACACGTTCTTGTGGAGCATAATTCCACCCTGCCACTATGAAGTCCATCTGTGCCTCGAGACCTGCCTGTGTGTCAATGTGATGTTCCTCGTCTCGATCGTTCCTGATAGTTTAAAATTGTGAGGCCCTTCATTATGGCCCAGGGCTGTGGGCGTGCTGTGGCACATGACTGACTGTGGCGCATGACATAGACCACCAGTAAGTGTTTAGGGAGCAGTACGTCGGGCCCATGTACTAGGACATCGCTCCTTTGTGCAATGTCCGACTCGGTTATTCCTATTCGTATCTCTGAGCATAGCCTTATGTTTGTGTGCAAGCCTGTCTCTTGCTCAAAGCTGTGCCCCGGGCAATTCAATGCGTATTGCAAGCGCAATGCGGCTATTGCCAGGGGCGCAGTTCTCTCGGCAAATTCCGAGATTTGGTAGAACCGAAGAGTCGGAGGGACTCGTACTTGCAAGTAAGGCCAGGCAAGCAACTGACTGCAGTACTCGAGATAGATATATATGCCAAGTTGTTTGTTTCTCAGCAATACAATTGGGGCATCACATCGACTTCGGACCTTGCATACAGCGGCACCCTGCTGCCGGGTCACATGTTGCGGCCCGGTTGCCTTAATCCAGCTCACTAGGCTGTGCGATCACTTGGACACGAAATACACGGTTACTGTATTGTTCGATATTGGAGGTAACCAGGATTGGACGAACGCACCGCACTACCACACCAATTTTGGCCTGCGTAATGATCCCATCCTTATAAAACGGACACGGGATTCGACGGCCTAGGACTAACATATACTCCATATCACCTCCTATCTTTCTTACTCTCACACCCACCCCACTACACGCATCCACCCTCTTAGTACCAACTAAATCAAATTATGCCCAGTCCATCAGATTTTGGTGATGGTGCGACTGTCATCGAAGGCGCGACCACAAACACCGGTTACGCGTACGCACATGCGCACGGCGCGCACGCGGCTAGCGGGAGTAGCCACGGCAAGGGCGCAGAGTCAATCTCGCCTGCCAAACTGCAGGGTACATTCTCCAAGACCGTTGACTACTTCTCGGAGGAGCGTCCGTATGTAGTACACATCGGGAAGAGGGGCGTCATCGGCGCGCTGGAGGTGCTCGACGAGCATTTGCGCAGGGTACGAGCTCGGCCGTGTATCGTTTGTCTAAGGCCAATATCTGACGAGCGAGTTGTTCCATTTTCGTGTAGACGGGTCACAACAAGATTCTTTCTGATAAGGTGTGTAAATGCTGTAATGAGCATCACTCATGCAGTACACGGGCGCCGTTCTGTGCGCAGTTGAGAAGTGTGACTGATGATGAATGGTGGCGCTTCGGGCCGTAGCACCCAACAGATTGGATAGGCCAGGAGATTGCACCCGGCCAGATTGGGCTTATCAACCATGGTGGGCTGCCCAAGCTGCTCACCAAACCGGGAAGGTACCCAGGATTCCCATTGCGCAACTGGTGGGCACGCAAGTACAAGGGGACACGTGGATGTAAGTCGTGAATCCCCAGAAGTTATCCACATCCTGGGATCCGAATGAAGTGCCTCTGATTTTGCTTCGCAGTGTCAGACACTGTGATTAATTTCCAGGGTTTGACAATGGTTCAGGTGTCACAGAACCAAGCCGCGGTAATTTCGGACCCGCAGAACCAAATCTTCGTACTTAAGAATTCGGGATTCGTCGCGTATGGAATCACGGGCAGCTACGATGTGCTCGCGATAGTTGACCAGACGCATCTTCCCAATCTGATCAAGGACCATGTCACGGGCGCCATTCTGGGACGTAGTCTCGAGGTTCGGATGTCCGCCGCGGGCCCTGTGAACAGGGACTACGTCGTGGCGTTATTGTAAGTAGCTCCCACATACTGGCTTGGTCCTCCGCGCTGACGAGAAGTGGTTCATAATACGTTCAGTTTGGACATTCCGGCAAACAATTGCGCGATTTTGCAGTCTGGCAATGACCTCGAACTACTCCCTGCTGGACAGCACTGTATTACTCACCCAAATGTCACATTACGTGGACTCTACACGCTCGGCGAAAATCAATTTGAGATGCCGACGAAGGATATGTGTGTCATCTGTCTCTATCTCTGTCTATCCCCACTGAGGTTCATGGACTTTATAGATTCACCCGTGATCAAGTTCCGGTAAGCTTGAAGCTGTACCTCAAGTGGCAACTCGAGGAGCCTCTCAAGCTCGCTACGCACGGGTATGAGACGCCATACGATGCACTCCGGGACAAGACCCAGTCCATTTTGACACAGATCGTTGCTCATCGTATGCGGTCCCTTTATCCTGCTATATCAGTGTTTAACACTTCTTGTAGTTGACTATAGCTCCATGGTCAAGCAGCGTTCTCTTGGTGGCGACACTATGGAAGAGGCGGAAGGTTCTTCTCAATTCCTTGACGCGTTAAGGACCCACGCCATGGACGACTTGCACACTGCCGCCCTTGAATATGGCATTACTCTCAAAGACCTTGCTGTCATTGATAGGCAATTTAAGGGTGAGTTATCGAGATATATTCCCCAATGGCCTGCTGCTGATCAAGGTCTCAGGTGAGATTGCAAGCACAATGGACAAACTCACCAAACGCGCTTTGCAGGCCCAAGTTGAGGCTGCTGTATGTCTTATCTCTGATTGGCTGAGAGATACCTTACCTAAGAAACTCACCAGAATGTCGACCGGGAAAACAGCAACAAAGTCAAGCAAGAGGAAGGTGTCCTCTCCGTCGCCCGCATCAAGGCCCAGGCCCGTAACGTACGTACCCTCTCCGCTTCAAGATAACAACCTACATGTTACTAACCGCACGACGTCGGTATAGACGGAGGCCGACGCGGAAGCGTACTCCACCATCGCAGCGGCCAAAGCCGTCGCCGAGCGCACGCGTATCGAAGCCGAAGCACACGCACACGCGACGCGGCTTGCCGCTGAAGCGGAGGCGGAAGCGATCCGCGTCAAGGCGCGCGCCGATGCGGATGTTGAGGATGTGTTTGCGCAGGAGATGGGCCGTCGGCGCCAGGAGATCGCGCGCGTTGCCGCGTTCGGGAACAAGGCCGTCTTTGTCCCGACTGAGGCGATGGGTGTCATGACCCCGGCCCTTGCTGGGATGGCGGCTGGTGTCGGCGTGGATTTGAGAAAGTAAAAGGTTGGTGGGTGATGACAAACTAGCGGCTCGGCTTGAGTGTGTGTGTGGTATATGCGTTCCTTTTCTTTTCCGGCTTTTTAATTGGGCTTTGTAACCAACATGATCCGTCATTCCTTCCTCTGATTGATTTGATACTTTATCATTTGTGATTTGTAACCCTTCGTGTACTAGTAATAGCTTAGTGATTCGTAACTTGTCGGCGTTCTCACTCTCGTTCAATCTCATCTGTTTTTATATTCCACTCTGGTAGCTCGCACATTATATGACTTACCGTAAGATATGCCGCACTGTTTTAACTTGCTTCGTACCCGCATCCAATGCAGCATGAAGGAAGAAGGAAGACCGCATGATGATTGTGAAATCTAGACACAAATAGACACCCCATTGCATGGCGCACGGCCAGGACTTTCGTAATGCAACACACTGTTATAGCAGTAATCAATGTGATACAGTAATTAAGATAGCATCATCAGGCGGTTCTTCGCAGTGCCAGACGGAGGGAAGTGCAGCCTAGCGATGTCGGCCGTTGTCCTTACCAACCCGCGTCGTATGTGCAAACGACATATGTTTTCCTGCGTCCCTTTTTCGACGACGTCTTTGCCAGTGGAGGAAATATTATCAGCCTCTGATAAGAAGGGTCCAGGAACGGCATATCTATGTCCGCCGATGACGGCATGTCAAATGTCAATGGCTATTTCCACCGCAAAACTTTACGTTTACGGTAACTTACTGCGTTTGTCAGATTGTCTTTCCGGCGGATGAACTACTCCGTTTGAGTGTTTGAGTGTTTGAGTATAGCACCGCATAACTTTATCCTGACCCAGGGAGGGAACTTGAAACGGATATTGGGCTCAGCTTAACAGTAGGACCATCCATTTTGGTCTTCCTGGGGTGATAACTTGTTGGTGGTGGGAAAACGCCTCATCATATGACCTCTCTTAGTCACCGTGCACGTGTCGTACATTCCAATATCTGCTTACACCCTCTCCGTGGTAGTCGACTCTTGTCTTGATGTACGCGACGATCTCTCACCACTGTAATGGGTGGAGATGGCTTGGCAGTGGATTCTGATCATTACATAGTCCCTCATCAATCAGACCTTGTAGTAATTTACGCAACTTAGCTTGCCTGTTGGAATACGATTCCAAAGTTTTTCATCTCAATCTCAATAGGCGCTTCCCATGACAGTGATGCCCGGATGGTAATTTGAAGCCCTCCTTCACGCCCCTAATTCGATACTTCCCCCCTTGGGATTCACCATACGGCGCACGGCAAAATTTTCTCATTCGTGGGTGTACCGCGAATACAGCAGGTTGACAGCCATCCCGGGCGCAACGGTAGGGTAACGGCATGTTGATAGATAGAGGCTCTACCTTCCTGAGGGGCTGTAAACGGTGAGGCTATTACATGCGAACTTTTGGGGTCCAAATCATTTTTAAAGGACTCGAGCAAACCTGCATGATAACCCCTCTTTTTGTCTCCCCCACCTCATCTCATCTCATCTTTGTACTAACTCCAAGATCGCGACATCGGTAGCGACAGTGCTTGAATTGTTTGCCATGAACGACTTTGTCTACTCAATTCCAAAGGCTACATTCACTTTGAATGGGCAAACTCTCCAAATCATTCAGGTGAATCTTGGGCCAGTGTAATATTTGGCGTATCTGAAGATGGCTCTCCGCACTGATAGCCGACATTTGGCCGGCTTGCGTTCGATTCGGCAGTATGCGTCCCTCAAATTTTTTTCGTGTGCCAAACGTTGAAACAATAACCACCTTAGGACGATGCTGCGAAACGCATCCTCCTGGCACAAGCCCAAGCAAACCAAAGTTACCCAGAAGATAGAAAGACATGGTATAGTCCAGTTACATTATCCTAAAGGTCTAAAACCTGAACCGTGTGATAACCAACTTCAACCACCAGGTTTCTAGAGTATACGTGCGTACTTTTTGATTATGTTTTGTTTTTGTTTCGATCGTTCATTCACCCCCACGACAGCGAGAGGGCTTCGGACCTGGATATGAAAGTGCGTGAGAACAATCTTCGATAAAGCCGGCCACGTGTGAATGACATGATCATGTCACGTGCAGATGCCGAACGATTACTTGGCCATCGTTCGTAACTCTTCTGCGAGGAGCACGGTCGAAGATGTGGGTGTGCCGCTGCTTGACCGGGTTTCGAAAAACCGCTCCTTCTGGCGCCACTAACACTGTGTGACTGTGGCCGGGGCGGAAACAGGACATCCTCGCCGTGCTTCGTCGGTCGGTCCGACGGTTCTTTTTTGATGTACGGACATGTTTTATTCCAAATCTTTTGGCTATTCGTGGCTCACTTTAAAACAGGCGAATGATATTGCAGCAGTTCAGGCGGCATTTTCTGCCTTGCGGGAGGAAAAGAACGCAAATGTTCGTGAGGCTCTGAATGACAAGGCTATTGATGGGAATGCAGCCTCGATCGAGGTAATATCTTAGCCTACCGCTCTTTCGCTGTTTGCTGACGCATCAACACGATAGATTCAAATACTCTCAGTTGAGGATGACCATGATGTGAGTCGAGTACTTCGCCATTCTGACCTCATCTAAGGTTCTCTTTCCAAAACAGGTTACCTTCAGTGAGCGCCTCATTTTCTCTGCTCAGAGGCGTTAACGCCTTCCTTATACTCGTGGTCGCAGAATCTGCTTGGTTCCATCTTAGTATGTGCTCCTTCCGAAGCCCTTCTCCGATCCGGTTTTAAATTTTCACATCTACCGCAGCTTCTCAGAAGGCCATCGAGGATATCCTGTCTCATCCAACGAGTTCCCCTGACGTGTTATTGGAGTATGGTATGCTGCTCGATCAGCCCCACCCAGATTGTATGCTAAAGTTGCTTTCATCAGCGCCTAATATCGGTATTCGTGAGTATTCACCCCATATCAATCGACGACCAGCTTGAGCCATTTTAGTGAGCCAATCACTTGCTGAAGAAACTCGGGACGAGGTAGCCCAACTTGCCCACCGGCATCAGGTACAATGTCCTTGCAATCCCATGTGGACCACTTTGACCATTTGCTAGGAGAGTACCCGCACGATTTGGGTATGACATCTCACCCAATCTAGTACAACGATCTACCCCCCATTGGCACGTCTTCAACTGAGCGTGTACACTTGTATGGTCTTCATTTATGGCCGAGCTACCGCCCTTCTGCGTGGGCGGCGCCTATATGACACTTCTATCGTTGGATTTTTTTCTCCAGTAGTCGTCTTGCTTGTATCAGTACTCAACTAGTGGTCAATACGCATCCATTCACCATTGTCCGATGTATAACGCGTGCCGTCATACGGTATCAGGAAACAACACGATCGCCTTGAGCGTCCGCGTCACGCATTTCACGCAAAATTTGGGCGCTCAGCCGCTCGGTTTCCAGACATGGCCCTTAACGTGACGTACGACTTCCAGCAATCCTGGCGGTACTAGCACAACGCTTTGGGCGAATTCAACCCTTGGGAGTTGCGTCATCCCTTATTTGTTCTGATTTCGGAGTTTATGTCATGAGGTGTGAGCCTAAAACTCTCGAAGCGAGCTCAACGTCACGGTGGCAGAGTACCAAGTAATGCGTCAGATTCTGAGGAACTGGAGTGCAAGCTCAGGTTAGTGGAAGCCCTGGGCTTCAAATTGAAGTGACTCGGGGAAGGTGACGAAATGAGCATGTTTTCTTGTGTTTTTTGATCAAATTCACGAAATGAGGCCTAATGAGGGATCATGACAGAGGTACATGGGGTGTATGCATCCACTTCTTTAGACTACGCACGGAGTCTGATATAAGTATTAGAGCTGCAGCAAAGGGTACCTATGCGCACGAAGAAAGCGAAAGATTTAAGCTGAATGCTATGCGCTGGTTATATTACTTCATCTTCGGAATATAGGTAGACAATCTGTTCGTATCTGCAACGCCGAATGCGCATTTATATAAGCAGACTTGGAAGAACATCAGCGTCAGCTTGAAACCTGCTTTGGGAAGGCGGTGAATGAGGGGGCTCCGCTCATTGGCATGAAATGAAAAGAAGTGGCCCATAGACTGCCTTTCTACTACAGTTTGAATAGTTTAGACTTAGAGCCTGCCAATCCCGTATTCAAGTTCATCTCGACGCTCAGGCTCCTGGTCATATCCGCATAAGACACCTTC
>QLPC01012836.1:0-25032 GCA_003314055.1 Lactifluus hygrophoroides
AAACAAGGAGATTAAAAACGACATGTGCAACTGTATTTTCGTAGTCAAGTTAAGTTACTCCGAAGTGGTGGCACCTGGTCTACGGGCCTGTCGGTCACACGTCATCAGTCATATACACATCCAGCAACTGACAACAACGGCCATGTGGCCCACTCCGGAAAAGTTACGATGTAGGTCCGCGCTATGTTCGTTATCTGCGCATTAACGTCTCAACTCGCCAGACGTGTGCTATCGGGGCGGATGCCCGGGCAGCACTTGGGGGAATCAGCTTCGCTGTTAGCCGCGCGCTTGCCCCAGCCGAGAGTTCACATGCTATCAAGTCCACCTTTGCGCTAACATCAACTTCAATATAGACGACGTCATGGTCAGACATTCGATCCAGGGGGAAGGGCGGCCATAACACTCTTAGGCCGAGTCGGATGTTGCGCTGTGCACTGAACGTGCTCCCAACAGAAACTAGAAGCTCTCGATCGATGCTCCCGAATACGTACCAACAATGTATAACTGGTCCTCACGCCGCACGCCACAGGGTTGATATCTTACGTCCTTTGCTTTTTCATCGCCAGCAGACTTGCGTGGCAAGTTCTTTGTCCCATACGGACGGTCCCCTCCTGCCGGGCGCCCCTTTACAGTGTGACGAAGCATCAGATAGATATCTAATGTTCCCTTTTGGTTCCACGGTCCGGATAAGCCATAAGTCACACGGGTGGTTGCGGGCCAGCACAGAGAGTCAGCTGGCTTGTTGGTTGGAGGGTGTTCAACCCTTTCGGCGGGGTATCTCTATCGCACTATCGCCCGTGCGTGCCTCGCGACTAGGCCGCGCGGCGGTTTAGGGGACACTCGATCTTCATTGGGCCAACGCGCCAGCCAAAAGGCGTTAATCTCCATCTCCAACCCTCTTGCACCCTCTACCGCTAAAGAGAGATCGATCATCTGCCAGTGGGGGGGGATTGATAGCGCGAGGTTTTTAAGTTCGACTAACACTAAGCAGAAAAAAAGGACCCTATGAACGGAATCTCATGTGATGATCTACCTCGGCTGACTTTCTTCCGACTTCTCTGTTATGTCTGGACTTCAAGTTGACTGAATGAACTGGCCCGAGAGGGAGGGAACTATTTAATTTGATTTAATTTTTCGTCTTTTTGTTTGCCATGAGATCTTGATCCGGTAATACATACACCGAATCGCGCCCGTGCCCGTCAAAAGTTGTCGAGGCTCGGCCCCGTCAGTCAATGGACTTGAATAACTTGTCTCGCAAAACAAAAAGAGACTTGGCACCATACGGCCCCCCGCACCGCCCACCGTCATATCTGTTATGCATCCCGATTCGGTCCGGTTCAATAGTAAGAGTGTAACCGTCTGAACGAACCGGATCGACGGGCTGTTTGTGCCCATAATCCATGCCAGTGGGAAGCGTCCAACACAACGTTAATAGCTTTGAGGCTAGAACGTCTTGTAGGGAGCACGGTCTGTCAGCCACAGGTGGGACAGGTGATTCTTTTTACGAGACCACATGCCGCCCTGGCTCCTTCCTGGTCACTCATGCTACGCCCAAACGTCTTTTCTTCATACGTGTTTCACGTGTGCAGCAACTTGCACCACCGTGACCCAGAGAAGTTTCCAGAACAAAGAAACCCTTGGTCGATTTCCTTTGCGCAAGGCCCATTTAACGACAACCTCAGTCGGTCCAATGAGAGATTTCTTCGTGCCCATTCATTTACGGTTTGTGTTACAATCGTTACAATCAAACGGATAAGTGGGAGAAGGGGGGGGTCTTACAACGAAGCTTTATTTTAAAATGTGCTCCAGCTTGTGGCCTTCTCTTTTCCCCCTTTGGAGAAGCGGGCCTGGGACTGGAATGGGACAGGGCCGCCCGTCGTTGCCCTCCCTCGCCATTCCCCGTATATTATCCGAAGCCCCGATCACTGACACCCACCCCAATCATAGAAAACAAAAAAAAACACAAAAAAGGAGTAGTCACAGTTCTAATTGTTTAACAATACAAAGAGGGTCAATGGATGTCCGCATCGCATCGAAAGTGTATGGTTGTGTGGTACTTTACAGAATTGTCATTTGTCAAGTCAAATTCAGGTAACCAACAAACCAACACACAAGTGCGGGACCGGTCGGCCCGGGAATATTATTGGATATAAGCAGGCCAAACCCAACTTTAAGGTCAGGGTCAGCCCATTGCTTCCCATCCACATCGTCCTTCGGACCGGGGCCTAAGTTTCTCCCTCTCTGATTCGCCGCAGCTTGAGCGGGTAGAGCAATAGAATAGCTCGTCACCCAATGGTGGAACTCGCATCTCCTTCTCCTACATCCGAGTCATCATGAAACAAGCAAAAATGTTCAACCTCTTGGCATCTACATTAAACGACGCCGCACTCCGTGAGACAACTCGGACACAAGTGGGGATGTAGAACTGCTCAACAAACGTGTTTGAAAAAAAGAAGTTCAAGTTCTTGCGCATTTATGATGCGCAAGAGTCGGCCTCAGCCGCCCCCATCCGTTCCCTTCCGATCACCGCAGGCAAAACTTGCTCCTTCGAATATGTACATAGTGTTAGTTGTTTCATTTCATTTCTTTATCGCGAGCTACCGACCTGGTAGCCGGCCGAACCCCGTGGAAAGAGAAACAGTACTCAAAGCCAAATATATCTTTTATTTCATTATATTACTGAGTAACGCCGTACGGAGAAGGGTACGATCCCTCACAAGGCACAGGACACGTTGTAAAAGTAAGCTAAAAAGAAGGTACACATAAACTAACGTGCTGCAATGTCATCAAGTGGCACCGCGCGCATATATTCTTTTTCGGAACCTTACCAGACCAGGCAATTCATACTACGCTTCCTTATCATGTATTGAATCTGCGCTAGTAACGAACATTCATAGTACATCATAGATGACTTGCCAGGAGGTAAAACACCCTTGGAACGTGTTCCTCGGGTTCTTGACGCAATTGGAGATGAGATAAAGGCCGACCGAACTATACAGTCTATTGCAAGCGCCAACGTTAGGTGGGGAGTAATCTCGACAAGTGAATTATTACATGCGACTGTTATCAAATTTTGTGATGCACCAGCTCTGGAACCCTCTTTTTTTTTTTTTTCAATGACTTCGCCTACCTGCCCATCCAGCCCTACGGGGGCGAGCGCAAATTGAGACGCGTGTCATCAATGACGGAAGACGCGGATGAATGCGAGATGTATCTCACCCCATCAACGACAAGAAGTTCTCCACAGACATATTGACTCGCTCGACTGGCAAGAAAAATGACTGGACCAGCAAAGTCTTTGGGAACAGCCCAACGGCCAGCTGGAATACGCTCAGATATCTGGCGGAGGCGTACTGGATCTGCCAAAAGCTTCTCGTTCCTAAGAGGAGATGGAACGTCAGCGCATGACCTTCTCTGGGTATATGAAAGGGAATAGTGATGTTCGAGAATCGAAGGGATGGGGCCGGCCGTTTGAAGCGCTAGCGCTAGGCTAAGGTAGGGAAAAGATAAGATTACGGGCCGGGGGCGGGCCGGAGAAGATTGATCTTTTTGGAAGAAGAGGCGAGAGAAAGAAGGAGAAAGAGTAAGGGGGGGATGGATTCCTTGTCGCCACACACTTACATATCGGTGGCCACATATCCGGGACATATGCCGTTAACCTGGACGTTGTGCTGGCTCCACTCATTGCTCAGGGCTTTTGTGAGTTGACCGAGAGCCCCTTTGGCTGCGGCATAGGCGGGAACGGTTATACCGCCTTGAAAAGTGAGGAGGGAGCAAAAGTTTATGATCTTCCCTTGCCTCCTTGGAACCATGTGACGGCCGGCAGCCTGAGACAGGAGCCAAACGGACTTGAGATTGACGTCTAAAACCTATGAAACAAGGAGAGGTATTTGGATAAACAAATAAAGGAGCGGCGGCAGAGGCACGGAGGTTAAGGACGAGAAGGAAGAAGGACGGCATTGTGCCAGAAAGAGACGAATAAGAGACGAAAGTGGAACATGACACGGGAACGTACATCATCCCAATCTGTTTCTGAGAAGTCCAGGCTCGGTGATCTCCGTTGAATGCCAGCGCAATTGACTAGCACATCGATGCGGCCTCCCATGGCGTCCAGAGCCTTCTCAAAGACGCCCTTTACGGAATCGAGGTCGTTCAAATCGCAGTAAACAAACTTTGCCGTGGCATTTAGGTCCCGGACGGCGTCGACAGTTGCAAGGTTTGGTGGCGCATCATCCTTGGGCTCACGAAGGACCAGACAGATCGCTGCACCGGCTTGTGCAAGCGCTATCGCGCAAGCTGCGCCAATACCTGAGATGAGATTGAGATTCAAATTCATTTGAGCGGGCGCGGTGAACGGAAGTACGGTCAACCAATCAAATCAATCGAGAGAGTATGGGGCTTACCCCTGGAAGCACCAGTGATGAGGACATTTTGACCTGACAAGTCAAAGAGATAAGGAGAGGAGAGGGAGGGAGTAGGATCCATTAATATTTACCGCCGGGGAGGCTGAAGGTAAATGAACACGACCGACCGCGTATTGCTCGTTGCAGTATTTAATTACCCGGACCGGATGATCGTGCCGAGGAATGGAGAGTTGTCAAAGCTGAGCTGGACTAGACGAGAATGGACTGGGACTACAACGTGGGTTGGAAGGGCAGGGAGGGGAAGTAAGAGGATGTACGAGTAGAGCAGGTAGGGGAGGTGTGGAAGGGTTGGCGGGGCTGGGCTGGGCGGGAGAGTCGGAGAAAGGGAGAAGAGGAACGGGAGGTTGGTAGATGATTGATCTAGATCTCGATGGGATGGTCGGACCGTAAAGAATCGGCAAAGTGAACGGTTGTGTTGTGTTGGGGGCTCTGCTAAGTTAGTTTACTCGACCCTCTCTCGCTCCCGCCCGTCTCCCGTCTTTCTTTTCGAATCCCATTTTCTCTCCATTTTTTACCCGCCCCTTCACTCACGGGGCGTTTCCCCTTTCTGCTTAAATATCAATCTCAATGTCTCCCCTCCCTTACCTCCACCCCCTCTCTCTCATCCGCCTACATGTCTCCTGTTGCACTCCCCCAACAGCGTGCCGCCGTCCTCCATGGCCCAAAGGACCTTAGCATCGATGATCGTACCTTGTGGCCCCCTCAACATGGTCAGGCCCAGGTCGCCATCGTGTCCACCGGCCTCTGCGGGAGCGATTGTACGTCCCCCGATATTATCAAATATTCCCACTCCATTTCTCACCTCTGCCTCCAACTCCAACACAGTACACTATTACCTTCATGGTCGTAATGGCGATTTCACCCTTCAAGCTCCTTTGGTCCTCGGTCACGAGGCTGCTGGTGTCGTAACCGCGATCGGTCCTGGCGTCAAGAATTTAGTGCCCGGCCAACGAGTCGCCATCGAGGCCGGCATCATGTGCAACAACTGTGACTATTGCTTCAAGGGCCGTTACAATCTCTGCAAAAACCTTCGCTTTGCTAGCAGTGCAAAAACGTTCCCCCACCTTGACGGCACTCTCCAAGAACGTATAAATCATCCCACCCACGTCCTCCATCCGTATGTGTCTCATTCCCACTCATATCGTTCTTATCCACCCACTCTGCTTACTACAGTCTCCCCGATAATGTCTCTTTTGAAGAAGGTGCCTTGGCAGAGCCCCTCTCCGTTCTTATCCATGCATCTCGCCGTGCTGCCCTCTCGGCAGGTCAAACCGTACTCGTCTATGGTGTCGGTACCATTGGCCTGTTGGCTTGCGCACTTGCAAAATCCCGAGGCTGCTCGCGTGTTGTCGCAGTTGATATCAACCAATCCCGTCTCTCCTTTGCCAAAACTCACGGCTTTGCTGAAGAGGTATTTTGCCTTTCGGCGAGTCCAAAGGCAAAGTCACCAGAGGAGCAGCTTCGAAGAGCAAAGGAGAACGCGGATACGGTTCTTGAAGCATTTGGCGAGGATATAGGGTTTGATGTGGTGTTCGAATGCACTGGCGCGGAGCCATGCATACAAATGGCAATTCACGTACGGGGCTCCCCTCCGTGTTCCCCATTTATACGGTCAACTGACGTCGTTCTCGGCATTTTTATCCACTAGACGGCGATCACGGGTGGGCGAGTAACACTCATTGGAATGGGAACCCGCAATACTTCTCTCCCACTTTCAGCGGCAGCTTTGCGCGAAGTGGACATCCAAGGTTCCTTCCGCTACGCAAATACTTATCCAGAGGCACTTGCCCTCCTCGCTTCCAGAAAGCTACAAAACATTGACAAACTTGTCACCCATCGCTTCGGACTTTCCGACGCTGCATACGCTTTCGATCTTCTCACCCGGGGTGTGGACGAGCACGGAGATATGGTGCTCAAAGTCATGATTGACTCGGGTGCAGCTCCAACACGGCATTAATTGTTAATTAAATTAAGCAGTATACCCTGTTATGTGTTAGCTACCAGCTTCCGTCATCGCTGATGGATGTCCCCACGTTTGCGTTTTGCTTATTCTTCTTCGTTCTTCGGTATCAGTCCGCGGCACCATTTCTCGATTTGCACTTGTTTTCATAGCCTAGAATCACACCATCCAATTGTAACATTTCGTTCCACAGTTTATCGTTGACTTGCCTTGATTCAGCTGCTGGCCGCGCCATCCTTGGCGGTGGAGGTCGTCTTCATTGTGTCTGCAACATTCTTGTATGTATCGCACTAATCAGTAGAGGTCTCCTTGATTTCTGGTAGGGATGATAAAAGACCTCGATAGAAGCTCTCGCTTTTCTCCGCCCCATTTTGGGGCATGAAGAAGGTAAAAGTAAAGAGGAAGGGCCACGAAACGGGCAACATGAAACCGATTGCTCACTGTAACGAGTGAGATTATTGGTCCCACACACACCACGCCATGATGTAACGCGCCGGCGCAGCGCTCGCAAGAATTCCACCCGAGTATTTGGACTACGACTACGTTACTGCACCGTACTGTGCGTAATTGCCTACGATAAGAGCGATGACGTAGACGCATCTGAACACCTTCTACTGTATTTGTGACCCGGTCGCAGATTGAGTTGACCCCGCAGGAGAGCAAAATTTGCTCAACAACAACAAAACTAGTAACCCCCAGACCGACAAACTCGGGGAACTAACTTTCTATTTATTTATTTATTTTTATCTCTGCGTTTTTTTGAGTCGGAGAGAAAAAGGGTGGATGGTTCCAGGTATATTTTATCTTAGAAGGATGATCCAAAGCTAAGCTTTTTTTTTTTTCTTATTGAAGAACCACAACCACATATTCACATAACAATTTGAAACGCTGGAGGAACGTATGTGCCGGACCGGAACTCCCGAATGACGTTCGCAGCGCGTGCACTGTATATGAGGGGTGAAGATTGTAATTTCTTGATCCAGTACGAGAGAGGGAACTTGGGTCGATTCCCGGACTACACAACCCCTTCGCCCTTTTGCGTTCGTGTGCGTGGAAGAGGCCTCGGGAGACCCGGAGACCCGTATAGGCAAGCATGATGTCGTGTCCTTTGCTTATTGCATTGCCAGGAAGTGTGCCACGTCACACAAATGGTACGGGCGCGGGCGCGCTGGAAGCAGAGAAGCAGGGTCGAAAGGCTGGTCGAGCAACTGATGATGATGATGATCATCATCATGCACCACATACCCATTGTGGCAGGCACTAGATTGGTGGGCGGGGGAATTTTGAGGAAGAAGCCCTGGCCACGGGCGGGTTTGGGGGGTGCGCAACTTGATCTCGATTGGTACTTACTGGCCAGTGGTGCCTTGCTGTGAACGGAAAACATACGTTAGAAGACTCCACCTACACGCAGGTGCCAGTAGATGGGTGGGAGTCTTGAGGGGCCCCCCAAAAGGGGACACAAGACACGTAGTACCCAACCCCCCTCCACCCAGAAGGGTGGATGGGGTGGTGGGGGGAGCAAGGCCGCTGCATTCCTTGTAGATCGTCACGTTCTCTCAGGAGTTCTATAACACAAGATTGGTATTTCTTGTTTCTTTTTTGGTTTAGAGTGCCGCCAGCGTTCCGTGCGTGTGTTACGGTGCGTACTGTATTGTGTTGTGTGTCTGTCATGGGCCTTCCCGTGTGTGTCAACCAGGAGGAGGCAGGACGGACGATTGCGATCGTGCTCGTGCTCGATTGGGTACAGTACTGCAGTACGTGTACGATACGGGAGATCCGTGCCGCGTGCCGATGGCGGCGCCAGAGTGGCAAATGGCAACTGGCGCAGGCCGGACGATATTTTTCTAAATTTGACAAGCCGAGAGAGGCACTGCTGACCCCGGGCCAGACTGACAGGGGTCGGGACCTGGCATAAAACTGGTAATATGTACGCGCGCGCTCTACTGTACTTGTATATATGTACTTGTACTTACTGGTTCCGTGTTATGCATTTATCCAAGTTAAACTAAGGGGCAAGTGAACGGTCTCTCTTTCTGGTGGAGGCCAGGGCAAAAACTGAGCGCCCCGTCAAGTTAGATGAGGTCCAGGCATGATTCGGGCGCCGAGACTACTATAACTTATACCGAGCGGCGCTTTGCGAACAAACACTCGTCTCGTTAGATCGTATTTGATCGTTAAG
The DNA here is from genome assembly GCA_003314055.1 of Lactifluus hygrophoroides. NCBI lineage: Eukaryota > Fungi > Basidiomycota > Agaricomycetes > Russulales > Russulaceae > Lactifluus > Lactifluus hygrophoroides. The sequence goes on from QLPC01012836.1 coordinate 8,564, forward strand.
CGCAAGGTATTTTCCAACGAATCCAAATTTATGGTTCGCGCAAAAAGTTGAGCAGCAACGGAACAAGAGAGTTGAACGTTAATCACCGACTCTTCGGAGGCACTAGCAGCCCGGGCTTGAGTTGCCTTTGATCGATTGGACAAAATGTTTTGACCAATGGGCGTGGGGTCATCGAACCACCGCAGGATGCACGGTGGAGAGCCGAGAATCGCTGTCCTCGGGGGTAATTTTCACAACGGCACCCGCCAGTTTCGAGGCTCTTCGAGCGCTATTGCACGCCATCGTGAAAGTTAGGGAGCTTCTTTATTCCATAAGAAGAGCAAAAAAACAGGGTTTGTTGTCTCGAGAACACGCGGCGACAATGCTGAGTCCATATAACAAGCAAGCGAATGAAAATTGGCCTCGGAGGTGCGCACTGATGAAAGATTTGAATGTTTGCTGGGCGCGCTACCAAAAGTGAAACAAGACTTTTTTTTTCCATTCATCGATTTCTTCTTGTCACGGGTGTATCAGAACTAAACGGCATTGATCATGGCGTAGCCTCGACTCCCATTCATCGCGGTTTGATTTCACAACGGGACAGTAACGGATCCGGTGCGGAGGGAGAATTTCGATCAAATTCCATGTGTGAACAAGCTAGTACACCCTAAATCGAGGGACCAATCAACGCAACGCGCAGCATATCTTTGAGTTCTCGTGAGAGGGGTCCCGCCGAAGGCCTGGTGTGCTAGTATGGATGGTATACGGCAGAATGACAAATGACACACGTCAAAGAAGAGTCACGGTGGGCCACTAAGCTTGTCGGGGTTTAGCTTGGAACCCCAGGGGTGGCCCCGCTATTTGGGTAACACATTGGCATAAAGGAATTCCAAGTTTTACAGCTCGTGCTGAAGTTCTTTTGCCAGGTCCAACCAGGGCAGGAACGATGCTTTCACCCAGGAGGAAATCTTGAGGTGCCAATAGCCGTACCTTGTTGGCAGCGGGGGCTTGCGGCGGTGAATCACGGCGTAAAATGAAATGCGAAACCGATAATTTAGGATGGGGCAAACCGCGGAGGTCCGCAGGGGTGGTTCTCAAGAAAGAAACAGAAAATAAAATACTGTTAGAATAGAACCAGAATCAGAAGAACACAGCGCGCTTCCTGGTTGTTTGGTCGCTTGTCACTGACTATCATAGCGGGCACCAGCAGTCAGCAGCGCGTTGACCATGCATGAGCACGACTTCTGACTCGGCTTCGTCCCGGAATCCGATAGTCACAAACGCGCTATCTGTCACGCGTGACAGATCGCGTCTTGGTTTGTCACGAGTCGAGTAATTTACCGGACCTACGCGTCTCTCTTCTTCTCATCGACACACCCAACGCCGCAAGCTTTCACACAGTTTGTGTTACATCCCGAAAGATCTAGGTACAACACGAAAGCTGCCATGCCCTCCGCAGAGGTAGAGACACCGACGCCCGAGCTTATGCTTGCTTTTTATCGTCGCCTTTACCCCTTCAAGTCGATATTCAAGTGGCTGAACCACGAGCATGCGCCTAGTCGGTTGTTCACCCACCGCGAAATCTCGTTCACCCTCCAGAACGACGTGTATCTGCGCTACAATTCCTTTATTACCGCGGATGAATTCAAGAAGCAGACTTGCACGTTGAACCCAACCCGTTTCGAAATCGGCCCCGTCTACACCGCTCGCGTAAGTCTGTGGCCCGATTCGTTTTTCTTGTCGCACTTGAGATTTCAGCTCTGATCTGGGAAATCACATATTCTTTTTCAAAAGCCTCGCGATAAGAAGACGGTGCGACCAGGCGCGTTTACCCCCGTTCAAAGAGAGCTCGTGTTTGATATTGACATGACGGACTACGATGGTGTCCGAACTTGCTGTTCTGGCGCCGACATTTGCAAACACTGCTGGGGTTTCATCGGCGCTGCGGTCCGCGTCCTCGACACTGCCTTACGACAGCAGTTTGGGTACAAGCATCTGCTCTGGGTGTACTCGGGTCGTCGCGGAATTCATCTGTGGATATCGGACCGAGAGGCGATGGCATTAACAGATGATCAACGGAGATCTCTTGTCAATTTCCTGACAGTCGTGCAAGGCGGCAAAGAAATGCACAAGAAGGTCAACGTACGTACTATGGTCAAGGGCCGGGCACCAGTTCTTCCTCCGTCGATTCAGTAAGTGAAATTCTGCGGAGGGTACTGAGGTGGTACTAAGTGCCGACACAAGGCAAGCGCTTAGTCAACTCGTCGAACCTTTCGGGGATCTCATCTTGGTGGATCAAGACTGTTTTAGGCAGGAAGAGGGATGGAGAGAGCTTCTTCAACTGATTCCGGATTCAAGAATCGCGGAAAGTCTTGAAAAGAGTTGGAGACAATCAGAGGATCGTTCTTCAGACGACAAATGGTCCGATCTCAAGGACCAGATCGCAGCGTTTTACAAAACCAAAGACGAAAGGGTCAGATTAATTGATCAAACTCTCCTTTTGTCCGCTTTCTTAACGTGATTGTCTATTGAAGTTGCCCATGAAATGTGCAATGGAAGATATCATCCTTCAGTACATGTATCCGCGAATCGATGCGGAAGTTTCCAAGCACCGAAATCACTTGCTCAAAGCGCCGTTTTGCGTTCATCCCAAGACAGGACGTATCTGTGTCCCTGTTGATCCTGAAAAGATAGACGAGTTCGACCCTGAGCTTGTCCCAACGGTTGGACAGCTTGTACGAGAGCTTGATGCCGCAGCATCTGAGTCCGAGTCCCTCGGAGAAGAACACTCAGGTTTGTCTCCTATCTCAAGTGGCACGGAGGCATATCGCTAACACGGATGCTAAATTTCAGATTGGGAGAAGACTTCATTGAAACCATATGTTGATATGCTGGAAAAACATGCCCTCAACCTTATGGGCGAAGTTCGAAAGGACAGAGTCGCGAATGGTGAGTTGCAATAGCCCTGCAGAGCTGGTTCAGGATTAAAATTTCTGGTTTCTTTAACCACAGATATGACGTGGTGATGTATATGAAAGTATCACGTGTTGATGTGCGGATGATATATATTTGTGTATTATTTATTTCACCAATCACCGAATTGGTTGTTTCCACAAGTACAATGATGCGAGTCCCGCGGGCGCGGGGAATCCACTCTAATCGTACAGGGGCATGGGGCTCGCGCGACTAAGTAGTCCTTAGCTTGGTTGTACCCGCAACAATCCCCCTGTTGCGCTCACGGTGAACTTCCATGTCAACGACGTTGATCCTTCCAAGTTTCAGTTCTATACCCACCCCTACCTCTTCCAGCGTTACTCCCCCAAGTAGTAACAAAACACCATCAGCCACACTCTTATTTGGCTTTCTCGTCATATTCGTGACGCTCTTCACGGCCTTCCTAATGCTGGGTTTTTTCTGGACCTACGGACGACGCCGTATTGACGACGACGTGGGGTTTGATTACGCCGAGTCGAAAGGCACTCACGGGGGTGTGCCGAAGCTTTGGGAGGTATGGATCCAAGATGAACCCAACCCGTGGAATTGGGAGAGCATCAATGTGAGTTCTCGGCCAACCCAATTGTCGCCCCTATATTGCGCAGGTTACTGAAAGCTTTTGGTTTCCGGCACATTTCATTTAGCCGTTATCTGTGGACGTCGATCATGTACCTCCCCCGCCAGCGGTATCCCCAGCACCTAGATCGCGCTGGCGCCTGCGGTTCCCCTCCTTCCCCTTGCTTTTCCGTAATCGTTTACGTCACCGACCAGCGCCCAGCAGTACAACGCTCACGCCTGCACAGGCGCAGCAAAGTGGCGCAGGTGCAGAGGTACCGGCACCTGTGCCTATCAGCGATGTCCGGATGTCGTTCATTATCGCGATGCCTTATGCCGGAGCGCCGAATCGTCGTCTATCAGAAATTTCCCAACTATCGCGCGTGGGGGAGAATTGGCGGCACAGGGACTATGCCATCGGAATGTATCATCCTCCCTTCCGGGACGCTGTGCGTTCTGACTGACATTTTGTACCTGTCTTTTTTTTGTTTCTCATCGGGATGTTATTATGTCTTCACGTATACATTCACGAGAAAATGTGTATCGTCACTGTGACGCTCTTATCGCTCGGGGAGCTATAATTAGCCCGGCTTTGCCCAATGCCCAACTTATCAGCCTGGGACACTCGTCTGCGTGTTCGTGTCAGAGATCTGCACCCGTGGCTATGCAAACTGGACAAGGTGTTCAAAGACCTCCAAGATAATAATATAAGTACTACATGGTACTACATGGTCCCACGTGTCACGTTAGTCGAGCATGGTAGCTAAAATATGGCCTTGATCATGTGGCATGATCATCCCCTCTGACCCAAGGCATTTCAACAAGTCCGATGGCCAACTCGTTCCGAAAAGAACATCGTACCGGCCCCTTCCTACCGTCGTCGTGCACTTTTGCGCGAGGTGAAGGCATCGCAAGGAGGACAGCGACTTGCAAATTGCTGACATGCAATTGCTGCTGCTTCCCATTTTCTCCCGTCCCACTGGCACTGTCGCTACTACCCCTTGCGGTATGCTCGCTGGACGTGTGTTTAGTGTCCGAATCTTTGACGATTATTGCCGAGACGGGCTAGAAAAAAAATGAGGAGTTAATGTTAATACAGAGAGTCGGTGTGGTGGTGTGTGGGCTCAGCTGGGCTGGGCCTGCCACCGAGGAGTGCCGAAGCCGGATCAACCACCAAACCAAAAAACTATGTAACAAAACAAACAATGATAACACTTTCACAACCAAAAACTTAACTCACCATAGACTCTTCCCATTTCAGAACGTCGATGGTCCTTCGCTCCGCCGTCCACGCATTGAACATCTTAGGTTTGCTGCCGCTCCCGTCCAATCCATCACAACTCTGTCCCAGCCCCCCCTGCTCCTGACTCTGCCCCCCTCGTCGCCCTCGTCGGTCTCGTCGTCCTCTATGCCGCCCACGGGGCGCTAGATTCGCCAAAAAGTCTAGAGGGTCTTGACCCGTGAGGCTCCTCCACGCGCAGAGCGTGATCACTCCGAGCGCAAAGGCGCCTACGCCTACGAGGCCCATGACGAGGGTTACTGATCCGCCGCCTGAGAAGAAGCTTGGGGTGGTGGTGGGCCCTGGGCTCTCAGAGCTTGGAGAAACCGACGACGAAGAAGACATCACGGAAGTGTCGGTGTTGGTGGTAGGGGTGCTGCTGCTGCTGTTGGCTGGGCAGATTATGAGGCACGGTTCATAATGCGGCGCCGTTATGTGCGTACGGTGAGGGGACTATGACTGTGGATGAGAGAGAGTTGCACGACGGGGTTGTTCCCCAACGACCCCCTGGGATTATTATTGATTTAGGTTCTCAGAGGGAGGAACAGGGTCCGATAAGCATACGCATTTGGCCCTATTTTGCTGTGTATCCACAGCCGCTTCCCATACAGTGCTGTAAGGGGGGCGTCCCGTGTCGCGATCGTCACCCACGCCCGTCAGCGAGCGATTGGTTCACTCCTGTCATGGGATAGTCAACAATGCCCAGTTGAGTATAGTCAAATACAATTTGTGCCAGAAATAGACTTGCAATTTACGGTTATTACTACACGTGTGACATGGCGTTAAAGCCAGCCACTCCTAACAACAACAACAACTACCAAGAATGGGACCATCGACTCAAGTAGAACGTCTCCTCATCCCCACAAGGCACTGTAACGGTTTCCTCAAAAAGCCCTCGCTCGTTGCAAGCTACCGTCCATCCGTTAGTCAAGGCGAGAGAACTCTCAATGTTTGATTTGCCTCACCGGTTCATCAGGATGTTCAAGCACAATCTCGTACCGCCGAAATATGGAAGAAATGATGATCAAGAGTTCCAAAGAGGCAAGATTCCGACCGACGCAAGCACTATATGTGATGAGATTATGATCGATCCCAAAATACATTATGTGATTACGCACCGAGGGCCATACGAGAATGGGTTGAATGTCCTTTGAATCGCATCGTTGTCCCTCTCGAACCATCTCTCTGGCCTGTAAATTGAAGCATCTTCACCCCACACCTCCTTATTCCTGTGGATGGTGTAACTTGGTACGCTCAAGACGGTCCCTTCCTTGAAGAAATGATCCTGGATGGTCAATCCTCCTTCAGGCACAATCCTCGGTAAGCCGATCCCCGAAGTGGAGTGCAATCGCAGCGCCTCATTGATAACGGCGTTGAGATATGGAAGATTTTTGACAGTCTCAAAGGAAGATGCCAGATCATCCTCGTTCTGCAATTCGTCATCTAGCTCCTTCTGCAGTTTTCTCTGCACGTCGGGGTTGGCAGCAAGGTAGTAGGTGATCGCACAAGAAGAACTTACTAATCATATCAGAAGTTGCGCTGATAGATCATTTCTCGAATAGGATACGCACTTTGACGTCGTGTCACTTCCCGCAATAAGTTGCGTGAGCGCCTCGGCAGTCAACTCAGCCCTCCCCATTGGGTTACCGTCCTCATCTTTGCCATGTTGAAGTTTACTTAGGAGATCAGCTCGATAACTGGGCGAGGCTAAACGCTTTGCTATAGCAGCCACCGCAAGACCAGCAAGATTCTTCACAGCCTCGGATCCCTTGCTGTACCATGGAACGTAACGCTTGACGATGGGACGGAGCCAAGGAGGAAGTACACCCATTGAGGCAGAATATTCTCCCCGATCATTCAAAATCTTGATGGCTGGGATGGAAATTGTTTCGCATTTATTTGCCTCCTGGCCGTACGTGGAGATGCCTTGCTCGTGTGACTTTGCGACTGGTGCGGAATCTTTGGCAGCAGCGATCATACCGAAAGGGCTTCCGAAGGCAAGGTCACCTTGAGACACGTTGTTAGTAACTCGTTTCTACAGAAATCGGTTGTATGACTCACCAATGATATCGAAAGCAAGATAATTGAACCCTACACAGCCAAATCAGCGCACAGAAGCACACTTGGTAGGTATGCCGCACATGGTAAGCAATCCAGCCACACCCATCCGTTGCGGCCTCTCCATCCGCCTTCTCCGTCATCACCTTGTAAGCCTTTAGCACCACCGGCGCAGAGCCGGTCCCATTGCTGTATCAACGACTGCACGTAACCTTTCACGTAGGGCTCGAATTCGAGAACACTTTTCTGAGAAAAGATGTGCGAGATGATCTTGCGCTTGCGCGTGTGTGCAGCACGGTCTCGAGTGTTGAACAAGCCACGTGTGATAGAAACGAACGCATCGTAAAAGTTGGACTTGAGCGAGCCGTTGCCGTGTGCGTACACAATTTGCAATGCGGCTGGATCCGAGATGGACAGGTGATTAGGTGCGACGCGGACAAACGTCCCTGATCGTGAGCGCGGTTTCTTTAGTCCCTTTCCCCGGTTGAACCAGCACAAGGGGACACCCACCGTACTTCTCGTGCATCTCATGGACGACTTCCGAACGGTGCCCTCGTTGGGCGACGCGGCCCAACCACAAGTCGGAAAACCGAGCCATCCAGGGGCCTGGGAATGCCCGCAGGCCATGAGGGTCGACCACCCAGGGAAGTAAATGCACTAGGATAACAATGGTGGGGAGGACGAAGATGACCAAAGCGGGGTTGACATCCCGAAAGAAGCGTGATGCTTGTTCTACGATGAACATGTTGGTTGCTTTCTAGACAGGGTGGGATGGCTTAGCGAGGGGAAGCGTTTCACTCTCGGAATTATATGCTGGTTCAACAGGGGTTGCCGGGAAACGGATCTTGAACGATGGGGTTAGACGTTAGGCGCGCGCGCGCATAATTAGTAGGATCTGAGACTGGAGTCGAGCGTGGTTCGACGCTATTTCCGAGTCGTTGTGTCATGCGTGTCATGGCGCAAGCGGTGATGCACTTTAGGTTTCCCAGTGATCTGAAGCCACGGATCGGAACTTGAGCATTCTTGTTTCGTTACTGTTATATCACCACTTTTATTTATAAACTAAACTAGCTATGATAGGTGGGGAACGTGTAAAGCCGCGGGGTTCGAGATAAGTTACTACCTATCTCTCTGGCGCACGTCCCCTTGGAATGAGTACAATAATAATACATTTGCGGGATCGCGTAGTTCCGTACCAACCTCAAATCGCAGCTCCCCCTCTCCCGCTGGCAGAAGAAGGATTCCAACCCTTCCCCAAGTCAACACCGCCGAACAATGAAACGTCTCTCAGGATTCGTTCAGGGAGCCCTCGACTCCGCGTTGCTCGGTTGCTGTCCATTGCCATCTGCATTACAAGGCCTCACGTGCAAAAGTGGTGCCGCCGGCCACCAGATGGGCGCGCGAAACGAACATTTCGTCAAGGGCATGAAAGAGGTGGAGATAGAGGGGTGCACACGGTCCTGTGATTCTGTGAACCTGCCCATCAGCAGGACAAATTGCCAATTGCCAAGTAAGGGCAAGTTGAACTCATCGTCTCCTTTGTCCCGTCTGTTGCATTGAACCTGTCACGCAGAATCCTCTTGGCACGATGCTCGTCAATTGCCCCACGACTTGGAAGAGTTGGTTTTTGATAACTTGGGGTGTAGAGCACGCGTTGTGTATGCGACCACTGGCGCTTATTCACGAGGCATATAGTGGTCGTGTTCGGTCACTGGGAAACCGCCCCACCGAAACTTAACACCGCGTGATTACGGTGTGGCATGTAGAACCCGCAAGTTCAATCCCCGTGCCTCAAATGTTGAACATTGAAAGTTGACCGCCTTGGCTCTCCTCCTCTCTCCTTCTCTCCCTTGTAACGACCCCTAATGTTGTCCACTCTTCTTCCATTGATCTTCCATTTTGGCCTTGTCAGCGTCCGCGCACAGGTTTACTCTGCCACCTACCTTCCTTCCAACGCTCCGTTCCAGTCAGAACAAGGACAAACAGGGACCAACCAATGTGGAACCGGCTCCAGCCAGACGTCACAATGTCAAAATGCTTACAGTGAGTGCTGCTGGGGTCTAATTGGGGGGCAAAGTTTGTTGAGAAATGTCGTATAGTAAACGCGGTTGACGACTTCTGTATGTTCGCGCCTCCAGACAATGGTCCGGATTCTCTTATCGGCAATACTGAGGTGCGATGATGCATTGGTTACTTTTTCGGATGAGGGTATCGCTGACGGCATCCCCCATAGCGTATTGAGGTGTCATGGTGCACCAAGGCACGTTGACTATTACATTTTGCGGGCAATCGTAACTCACTGACCTCATAGCCCGGATATGGGACGCGGGTCATTCCTCCTGGCGCCATCACTGGCGCTCATTTTGTACAGACGCCTGACTATGTTCAAGTTACTGGTAAGCCCTTGACGTCACTGGGTTTCGTCGTTACTAACTCACTTCCTTCATTTAGGTGTTGGTGACCTTACCAAAATAAACATCCCGGCGGGGGACGCCGGAGGAGAATTAGATCCACATGGCGCGGACGGCAAGGGTATGGCAGATTGTTACCCGGGCTTCGTGCGTGTTGCTCATACATAAACTAGGTAACCCCATAGGAGGCCTCGTTTTCTCGAGAGCTTTCACGGGACAGGATCAACAGCTGCACGAGTGGACGGTACGCGCAGCCGATCATCACCTTTTTCACTGGCAGTCGTTGACAGTCTATCAATCGCCTCCGTTTCTCATATTTCAGAATTTTGTTTCTTCCAACCAGTTTTGCTTCCGTGGTTGCAAGGATGGACCTAATGCGCCAGCACTCTGCCAACACATCTACGATGTGATGGGTTGCGCCTGGAATATGCCCGGCAATTACGATCCCGGCTTTGATACTTGTGCCGGCGACTCTGGGGAGGTATGTCATTGTATTAACACTTCTTAGACTGAACGTACAAATGATTTTGCTAGCCTATGGGCGTCTATGGTCAATTCACTTTCTTCCAAGGTCAACCAAATACCCCCCCTCCTCACCCTGTCCCTGCAACGTCGAACTGCAATGGTTTGCCGACTATTGGTGCACTTGCCACCCCGACGAATGCGGCGGCCTCGGCTGTAGGTGTCTCTCCGTCTCTGTTCCCCCACCCTCATTGTTCCGCTGTCTTACGCAAGCCCACCATAAATATATCGCTAATGGTGTTTTGACCCACTTTGCAGGCGACCGGTCCTAAAGGTAGCAAGACATCTGGTGGTACGGGTCCGACAGGCTCGTCGAACACTGCTAAGGTCATTCGCTCGTCAATCGGAAGCGTTATCATCTCCGTTATCTCCGTCGTTCTGGGCGCTTTTGTTTAAAGGAATCCTTTTGGACCGTCGAGAGACTTTTGCTTGATCGAGGTCTTGATCCCTACATACCGTTGCTCCATCTTCCTTACCTTCTTTTCTTTTGACTCTTCAAGTTCGGATTGTAAGCATGACTTGGACGGTAACTACACCTAATCTCCGCCCATATGACCACTCACGCATCGAGTAATGATAATGACATAGTACGCTGTTATGTAAATCTACCCCTCTGCGCTACCTTACGTGCCCGCTTCAGAGTCGGATGAGCAAATGAGATGATAAAGTTAACCACAATTCAGCGCACTCAATGGTTTATTGCAAGAACCTTCTCTATTATAGGTTGCGGTGGGGAACATGCGAGGAGCAGGACGACAGGACGAGGTAAAACGATGGCGTGCTCGAGCTCGTAGCATCTTTAGTTGCATCATGATGGTGCTGTACAGTAATTGCTCTCTGGCAGTTTGTGCATTTGATATTCTTTATCCATCTCCAACATGTACCGAGTTACAATCAATTTCATGGCATTTGCATCTACATCTACAATCATCACCATTTGCTCCTGTCCATTGTGCAATGGGCTCTTATCCAATGACAGCCCATGCTGGGGCCTGCACCATACAAATTCTCGTGCAACTATCGCTGGACTCACCGCCAAGGTGAAGTACTTCAATGCGTCTAACAAGGTCTCCAATGACATCAGTTCTCTGGCCATGGAAATAGTCACAGCTAATTTACATTTAAACCCGGAGGAACGCGGGGTACCTACAGAGCAGACTATGAGCACAATAAGAGAGCAAAAGCAAAGTGGGGAACGCACCTCCTGAGGAATGACCATTGACAGGGCAGGACGGACGGCCCTCCCTAAGAATACGAGGTTGTCCACCTTGACCATCACATCTACACGGTTGCTGTTGACGCAGGCACCCGAGAAGGTTCCGTACCGGGCGCAGGGGAGGTCGCTTGTAAAGACATAGTGAGACTGTGGTCACGCAGATTGTTCATAGCATTCGTGTTGCGCAACTTTGGCGACCTTCGCCGTCGGTGAGCCGAGGTTTGCATGCTGGGAAGAAAAGATAGACGCACATGGATCAATGCGCAATAGCACCCAACGTTGCCGAACACCATGCTGGATGCATTGAAGTACTTCACCTTCACGGTGAGGGCATCATCCGTGTCCAACCGCATCTGAGTAAGAAATTGTATGGTGCAGGCAGACCCCGGCGCAAGCTGTGGGTGTTCAAGAACACCAGGTCCACACGAGCAGTCTAGAACAGGGATCGCGCCAGTCATTTTATGTCCAATCGAGAGCGGATGGATACAGGAGCCATCAAGTGCATACAGGGTGTCAGAAAGGTAAGCGGTGAGAGCGGAAGAGAAGAAATTGGTTTGCCCCTGTTTCAACGACGTACGAAGAGAGACAACGTCGGAAAGACAGGTTCCACACGGACATGCCACCCACGACGCAGAAATGAAAAGGCAACACGAACGCGAGAGGGTGTGACACGAAGCAAAAAGTGATGGTGAACCGTCTTGAGAGCGGAAACGGACGGTTGCGTTGTGATGACGTGTAGAACTATTCGGCTGACGGCTGACAGGGAGACGTCACCATGCCCGCAACGTGGCGGAGGCAGCAACTCGCAAAGTGGAAGTGGTTGGAGTGACGACATTAGAGGACATCAACAAATGAGTATCACGATAGGTAAGGAGCAGGGGTATCAGAAGGGGAAATGTTCACTCGGACGCGACAGTTCGTAGCTGTGCCGCAACGCTGGCGATCCTAACTTTTTAACAAAACTGTCCGGAGTAGACTAAGTATATAAAGGAGTTGGTCGGTCTGCAATCTCATCGCAGCGCGACCTGAGACTTCCGAGTCATCACCATGACGAGAATATAACCCGTGATTGCTAACACAATACCCAGGCATGCCGTGAAGCTCCGGTTCTAGGTTCTCCATTAAGTAGAGGCAGACAGGGAGAAGCGATGATATCTGGACAAGCTTTTGGCAGCTTCAGTTGTGTAAAGGAAGCAAAGCAACGTCACGACGCATAAAGAGTTTACGCTATTTAAGTTGTGTGCGACATGGACGGCCATGTTGCCGCGGTAAGCGCGACTCTCAGGCTGTCGTGTCGGCAGTGTACGGGCTACGGGCACTCGCGGTCATCACTCACCCTACCGCCAAGGCTCAACGGATGATCCTCGATTCAATAAATACCTGTCCGCGGCGGACAGCCACTCCTCTTCTTGTGCTGGCATCGACTGGGATACCACTCCTCAAGTACTACTACTTATCTAGCCGCCGACGCTGACTGATTGACCAAAGAACCAAAGCACCCAAAAAGAACGTCGTTAGTCATGAGCTCCATATCGCTCAGGGGTTTGCGCTTTGCTAATCGTCTCTCATCACTCCCCCTATCATTTAAACCTCATTGCTTGCGTTCTCAAATCAAACAACTAAGCTCAAGCCCACTGGCAATGGCCCCGGACATCCCTCCCTCGACTGACGGTTTAAGGATCACCACAGATGCAGATGGCGCGTTTAAGCGCCCTGCGTCATCCTTCAGGAACTTCATCCAGGCTGGAGGCCAGTTCCCACCGGAGAGAGGCACGTACCCATCCTGTCGTTCGCTCAGTTGCCAGTGCATGGCTAATAGGGGCTTTGGACATTTGCAGACCGCTATCACCTCTATGTGTCCTACGCATGTCGTAAGTTTTCTAGTATGAAGAATGTGTGAAATGGTAGCGAACCTCCACCTCAGCTTGGGCCACTCGCACCCTCATCGTGCGCAAGCTGAAAGGACTTGAGGATATCATACGTGAGTCTTTGATTGAGTCCTGTACGTGGGCTCAGCCAATGTGCGTCCTAGCCTTCACGGTTGTCTCGCCCCAAATGGGCACAGAAGGCTGGCCATTTGCTTCCGCCGATCCTTTCCCCGGCGCAGACGTCGATCCACTCTATCAGGCTCAGCATGTCAGAGATCTTTATCGTCGCGCCGATCCCAACTACTCCGGTCGCTTTACTGTGCCGGTGCTATGGGACAAGAAACAGAACACCATCGTCAACAACGAATCGTCGGAGATCATCCGCATGTTCAACTCTGAGTTTAACGCCATTATCCCCGAGGAGAGGGTGAAGCTCGATTTCTATCCTGCCGAGCTTCGCAAGGACATCGATGAAGTGAACGAGTGGGTCTATGACCAGATCAACAGTGGGTTTTGAGTTTACCGCGGACACATCATACGCCTGAATTAACGACTTGTAATTGTCCCGCGCCAGATGGCGTTTACAAGTCTGGTTTCGCGAAGACATCCTCAGCATATCGCACCGCCGTTGTATCTGTCTTTGAGGGTCTTGACCGTGTCGAAGCCATGCTCAAGGACAAGACGTATCTTATCGGTGACCGCCTGACTGAGGCTGATATAAGGCTCTTTGTGACCATTGTCAGTACTTGCCAATCAACTACACACGCGTCTGGATGCTGATCTTGTGAGTGATCAGATCCGGTTCGATCCCGTCTACGTCAGCCATTTCAAGTGCAACATTCGAACCATCCGCAGTGGCTACCCCAACATTCATCGGCAAGTTTCCAATTCGTTTATTCTGTCCCTTTGGCCCCCCTGAGATACTCATCTGGACACTCTAGTTGGATGCGCAGGCTGTATTGGCAGAATGACGCTTTCCAATCCAGCACCAACTTTGACCACATCAAGACCCACTACTTTTGGTCGCATCCACACGTGCGCTCCAACTTCCTAGCAGGGAAAACAAGCAGTGCGACTAACTTTCTACACAGATCAATCCCTCCCGAATTGTTCCCCTTGGCCCTATTCCTAACATAGAGCCTTTGGAAAACTGAAGTGTACGTTGTGGAGCAAACAAAAAGCCGCTGCAATCATATGTCAACGGCAATTGTGATTTGATCGCATGAGTTTTGTACAGCTGAGCAACTTTCGTCGTGTTATTTGTCTTGCATATTGCTGTCAGTGTGTATGTCAAGTCGAGCTAGTGAAATCCAGATATGCTCTTTATTGGCAAGCTCACCTGCGAGTTTTTGTCGCATTTATTGTATAAGTAAAGCAGCGCCTGCGGCTTTTTCGAGCAAGGAACAAGAATGTGTGATGGTGCGGTGAGGCGAGGTGAGACGCATGTATTCCGAAAGGTAGTGGGGGTCGTAAGACTGCAGAAATTGACCTTGCAACCGAAAAAAATCGAAGAGCGACCGGCCGTCAATGTGGTGATAGAATGATGAAAAGGGAGTACAATATGTTTATTGCATCAATTACGTTCCAGACATGCCCATAACGCCGACACAATCACGGATCTTTGCAATCTCACTCGCAGTTAGCACACCCTTACTAGCGGCAAGATAATCTTCAAAAGCGATCGACGAGTCTCCTCGATTGGGGAATTCGCTCCTGGGAACAAAGGTTCAGTCCAAGGTAACTTGACACGAACGGCAAAAAGGATCGGCAAACCTGAGGAAAGTGAGCAGCTTCTCCCAGTACTCCGGTTGAGAGACGGTGGTGCGGTATGTGGTCTGCGGCGTGGTAGTAGGTTCGGTTGACATTTCCGCGGAGAGTGTGAGACTGTCTCCGTCGAGGAGCTGGATATCCTGAGGCTTTTCCAGCGGGGAGGACGGCGTGGGGGAGAGCACGACGGAAGGAATGCGGCTGTGACCTCGTTTCTTCTCCGGAGGAGCGGGGCTCAACGATGTAGTCTCCGCAGGCGTCCCTGAAGAGAGGAGCAAAGAAGGTGGTTCTGGAGCCCTGCTGGGATCCCAGTCGACGCCCAGCTTGACCATCAAGTTGATCGTGTCGCCGCTTTGGACGTTGTATTCCTTCAGCAGCTTGGCGTCTGCCAACGCTTTGCCTTTCAAGAGAAGTCTCTGGGCATCGGCGGGAGGCGCCCTCGGTTGGGCTGCGATTTGGCTCTTGATGGAAGATATGGGGTCTGTAGGCGATACGGGTATAGTGATGGAAAACGGCGGCTTGACAGATTTGAATGTGAGTTCGAGAGTACCTGGCGCTAATCAGCCAGTGCAATTGTCAGAATCTGCAAAGCAAAGTATGCTGAGACTGTACTCACCGGATAGCGCCACGTCCTCCCTTTTCAACTGAGGAGGACCGGGAACCTCAGCCTGGATAATCACGTCCAGCCAAGTTAAACGGCAGATAGATTACCTGCGGATTTGATGCTACACACCTGAAGGACGGGAACCCTTTTCAGGGTGTTTGCGGGCTGTTCTTGAAAGTCATTATCAAAGGTTACTGGTTGGGAGGCGAGAATATTGACGAATGCCTTGACGAACGCATGCTCTGCTTGATCTGACATGAACGAGAACGACGTTTACGGTGCCAGCCTCGTTCTTTCGTATATCCGCGTACTCCGGCCCGTCGCTAACCAATTGCAAGTTTCTCCTCTCAAAAGTCATCATGGCCGTGAGTCTGTTCTTAATCTCATCCTGTTTCTTACTGAAAACACACCTTGTTTCTCTCAGTCCGGTTTCGGCTTTAACGGTGGTATGCTCGTGAAATCTCGGGAGAGTGTGTTTATTCAGCAATGGCTGTAGGTCGATCGCGCTGCTTCGCGTTCTGGCAGGAATTCTCCAAGGTATATATCTCCCCCGCTCATCCAGCGCTGCATAATCTCATATAACCTAGTGTTATGCCGAAACGGACAACCCGAAAGAGTGTAGGCCTCAGGCGGAAGACTACTTGGAGTGTCTGCATCATACGAAAGAGGCACGTCAAATGCCACACATTCCCCTAATGCAAATCGACTAATGAACGACTTGCAGATCGCACGTGCGAAGGCCATCAAGGAGGAGTTTGTGAAGAAGGTACAGCACCAAGCTGCTGAGGGTCGCAAGATAGCGGATGTGCTGGCGGATGGTGTTATAACGGGTGTCGGGCTCATTGGACGAGATGGGAGTACAGGAGGACACTCAAAAGCACAATGATTATCCCATTATCCTCTTCTCTATAGAGAGACCAACCAACTTGAGAACTGCATTGCATTGGCCAACCAACGCCGCTGCCTTTCATACGCCATTGATTACATAATGTGAATGCGCCATACCTGACGGTGTTTCGGCTGGGAAACTCGTTTCTGTTGCTCAACAACAATGACCGCTCGTGGCACAGGATCTCGCAGCTCGCCTATAGTCATTGACGATGATGACGATAAAGAATTGCCACCCAGGAACAAGGTCAATTCAACTTCATTTACAGCTCACAGAGAGGCACCGCCACATGCACAGGGCTCCATCTTTGCCAACACCGTAGAGGCA
>QLPC01012837.1:0-14639 GCA_003314055.1 Lactifluus hygrophoroides
GGTTTGGGGAGGACGACGACCGAGGCCTTGTGCCAAGGATGAACGCCTAGCTTAAGACATGCACGGAGGAGGAACACCAGGCGATCGGGTGCAGCCTCGAATACCCACCGCAATAATTTGTAGTTTATGCCAGAAGGGCCTGGTGCCGATGTGAGCGACGTGCGATATAAAGCCGTTCTCACCTCGTCCTCCGTGATGTCGTCCCATTCTCACGAAGGCAGGTGGGGCGGATCATCGTCAAGCGAAGGGGCAGGCGGCATTGCAGGGGGGGTAAAGAAGTGTTCGCAAAGGATCCCAGCCATGTCTTCATGTTCTGTGACTACCGAAGATTCCGTGGTACAACGTAGCAGATTGATGATGGATTGGCGGTGGCCGTGATGCCACCGCGTGGCAGCCCAAAAGTCCTTGGTCGAGAGGTTGGACAAGAATTGATCGGCCCAGTGACGTTTGGACTGAGTCACCGTCCCCTTGAAGACGCGGATGAGATGGTCGCGAGTCGGGTTGTCAGCGTTGGCGAGGTTCACAGCTTGGAGGGCCAGCGAACAGGCCTCCATCCACCATCTAGCCCCCCTAGTGTTGTTGGCAGTCCGTCGAGAAAAAAGGGGGGCGCTCGTGTTGTCAATATCCGCATCGAGCTGTCGAGCGGCCGCAGCGACCTCCTCCCGAGATGTGAGCGGCGGGTGTGGGAGATCGTGAAAGGCATCCAGCCAGTTGTTCTTGAGGGAGTCATCCAAAACAAACCCCGGGAGGGGTGAGTGGTCCACCTCAGCGGGGTCAACCGTGGAGTAGAGTTGCCAATCTACAAGAAGTGCTGCATGGTCCGAGCCGCACGAGTGAGCGAACGAGACAACTGGGGTAGAGAAGGCGGACAAGAATTCTGCAGTGAGATTCGAGATGGCAAGATCCAGGACCGAAGGGTGCTTGTTCGGTTGACGCCAGGTAGGGGTGTCAGGTGGGTTTAATACAACGAGGTCATTATCCTCGATCCACGTTTCAACCGTGGAGGCCCATCCCGAGGGGGTGGCCGTCGGGAGGGCCCAGAGGGGGGAGGCGGTGTTAAAGTCCCCCATAAATAGTAAAGGAACGTCGTCTGGGATGGGGAGGTTCATGACATCCGTCAGAGCATGCCCCCCCCTTTTCGGAACGCGGTGATAGACATTAACAAAGAGAGAGACATCGTCCCTGCAAATGACCCAAAAGGTTTGGTGTGAGGGGGACGAGAGGTCCAGGAGAGGAATAAAGATAATATTAGGTAGCACCGAGCGGGCAATGTAGGTCACCACCTGGCACTCCTGGCCGTCGTCAAGAGGGGGCATGAAACACACCCACGCCGCATGTGTGACAGAGCCCAGGACAGAGGACCCCAAGGGGTTAGTGTCCGAGCGTTGAGTTGAAACCAAGCCCGCCCAGGGCTCTTGAATAAATAAGATATCAAAACTACCGACAGTCCCATGCAGAAGCCCATGAAGGAGCGAGTTGCTCCTATGAAGATTCACGGACATTAAACGTAAATGCCCGTCAGGCATTAGGCAAGGAAGGGTGTGGCGGACACATTGCAAGGGTCAACATGGTTCTCTGGTCTGCGGAGGACATTTGCATCCAGCTCATGAGAGTGAAGGCATCCTTGGAGAGGAGGAACGACTTCTCCGCGTCGTCGAGTGAAGAGTCAGACAAGATGTGGGCACGTGTCGTGCGTAACCGTTCGTCAAGCATGCTAGCGACTGGAGGAGGGGTCTTGCCCCGTGGTTCGTCATCCTCAATGTGGTCGTCGATGTGAGCTGCCGCCGTAGCCAGCAAGTCTAGGGCTAGGGGAGGGGCGGATGAGAGGGGTAGTCGAGGGGCCTCTTCCGAGGAAGAGGAAGAGGACTCAGCGGAGGGCACCTGTCGGAGTCTGGAGACCAAGGGACACTTGTCAGCTTCCCGACAGTGGTGACCTGATGACTTAAGGCGCGGGTTCTTCGCGCAGTTGAGGCACTTGACGGTGCAAGTGCAAACTCCGGCGGTGGTATGAGTGTTCCGAGTGGGGCACTTAGCCGTGTGTTCGTCCGCTCCATGGCGACCACCACAGATATAACAGACGACTACCGATCCCGGTTTCGGGCAACGGTCCGTCGAATGAGTGAGCATGTGGCATCTATCACATTGGTGGAGGGTCATCTTGGAGATGAACTTTCGGGCGCGGGTGCGAGTGCCAAAGAGGAAGGGTGGGTTGGAGGAGATGTCCTTCTCGAGGTTGCCGAGAGGGTCATAGACTGAGAACGACAACGAGCCTTTACGGAGCGGCGTGCCATCCTGGGCGAGGACAGGGTATTCCTGAAGCCACTTAGGCATGACGACGTAATGCAGGCCGTCATAAGTGGGGTTACGGATAATTTCGTGGTAAAGAGCCTCCGTGTTGGGGAGGGCGCCATGTTCGTCGCGGTGAAGAAGGACACCGTTGAGGACCATCCGTAGATACCCTGCTTTCGGGGCAAGGGTGCCGGTGGGGTAGTCCCGTAGGATGGTGTGGCGGTGTCGGAGAACCACATGTGGGTCCGGGTTGCCAGCGAGAGTGAGGACCAGGTTCGGGTTCGCTTGGGAGCTCCAGCGAGCCCCCAAAAGCTTCAGTTCCGTACCTTGAAGGTCTGTGCGCATTTTTCGCGCCACTGAGTCTGCCGAGACGGTGGGTCGACGAGGGGCGGAACCGGGCACTACGGGGAGGATAATCGTCCATTCGCTGGAGTGGAGGCGGGTCTGGACGGGCTTGGGTGTGGGTTTAGGTTTGGGAGGCACATAATGTTCGAGGTAGCGGTCCACTATGATCTCCTTGGTGATGGACTTGCCAAAGACGGTCTTCTTGCTTCCGCCGTCGATACAAAAGTGGTAGAGCTCAATGAGCTCGTTGATGGGTTTCTTCAGGAGTTGGGCGCACGATAGGGGCACCTTGCGGGACTTGTAGCCCGCCGGCGGAGAGATTTCCCGAACTGAAGATGATTGTGAGGAAGAAGGAGAGGAACGTGTAGAGGCTCCCGCTGCTGCAGCCGCAAAGGACTTGGGCGCAGGTTTGGCCTTGGGGAGTGGCCGACCACCGCGGCCTACCTGGTTCCATCCTATTCCCCAGCCTGCTGGAGCTGAGGGTTCGGAGGCCTGGGGGGCGGACGTGTCGGGGTGGAGATCGAGGTGTGGAGGGGCATCGGCGGCCTCCGACATGCGGTCGCCCTCGTCTACGACGTCGTCGTCTGGAGCGGTGAGGGCGACTTCCAATTGCTAGTATCTGTAAATAGCTGTGATGTCAGAGGGTGTTAGCACTGCGGAGGGCTCATAGCCCATCTTGAGGTAGAAGAAACGTATGGACTCCTCCAGTAGAACAACGTCGCGGTGAGATCCGACGTGACCCGTGAAGGCCACGAAGGTGTCCGCGTGTTCCTCGTCAGAGGGCTCGAGCCCAGTTGCAATGTCAGCCACCACAAGTGCGATGGCGTCAGTCAGTGAGGTCGGTGCAGAGGAAGGAGGTTCGCGACGGGCAAGTATCAACCCGTCTCTGGTGCCTCCCATTGTTTCCCCTTTTCAACTGCGGTCGCCCGGTTAGGGTGCGACGCGTCCGCAAGCAAAGTTACAGCTCCGAACTCCCTCCTCCCGGCAGGCAATGCCAGCGCGACCGGTGGTAATGCAAGGGGGATCACTGGGAATGGTTTCTGGGCAGAGGGCCCAGGAGGGGCGTGGACGCCCTGGTGTGCACTGGAGACAGGGGCGAGGGACCCAGCCGACGACGTACCTCTGCCGAGTCGATCGCACTCCTGCCATATCACCGCCTTCGTTGTGGGCGATAGCCCAGGACCGATGTGCCCTTCGACGAGGGGGATCTTCACAGACTTCTTGAGCGCGGGCTGGGGGCGTTCAACAGCCGCCAGGCGAGAATCGAAGGCATCCAAACATTGGGAGATGCCATTGACCACTTTGCCCACCGAGGCGAGTTTGAGGTCGAGCATAGCCCCCAGTTCAGCCAGGAGCGAGGTGGTCGGGTCCGAGAGGGGAGCATTCACCACAGCCTGTATGGAAGTCTGAGACGTGGCCGGGGCGGCCGTGTCGTCCCGCACTTCGGGCTGAGAGTGTGGAGGAGGAGGGGGTCGGAGCATCTCAGAGTGGCGGAATTCATCGAGAACCATGCGCAGGTCTTCCGCCGTCGGGATGTATTTAACGTCGCGATTATGATCGACGTAAATCAAGGTATCATATATATGATGATAACGCCGGAAGAGGAGTTCAAAGTCAGTGTCGGTCATACCCGGGGGACGGGGGAGCGTAAGTTCAAAATGCGTGCATATCTCATCAACCAAGCGCTCCTCTGCCTGGGTGGGCATGGTGACAGGGCGCTCGTCAGGGGCCTCGTCTGCAGGAAGGAGCATGATGGCGTCAATCGTGTCCTGGCTGATGGGGTACGACGGCGTGGGTTGGGCTAGGTCAGCTTCAGAGAAGGACGTCTTGACCGGCTTGGCAGTCGGAGGAGTGACAGGGGAGACCGCGCGTGACAACCGTGATGCCGCACGTGAAGGGGGGCGCGAGTTGTAAGGGTGAGGGGTCTGGCGCGCTTTACCCTTCTTCGCCTTGGTGGTGTTCTTGGGGAGAGGAATCGAGCGGATGAGCTCAATGTTGGCTTCCTCCAGGCGGGCCTTCCGAGCTTCGTTGTCAACCTTCACCTGGTTGCGGAACTTGGAGTAATCAGCATCCGCCTCAGTTACCCACTCTTGCTTCTTCCTGGCGAGCTCCACCAGGATGTCGTCTTTGGTGCTGATGTAGAGTTCGCAACGGAAACTCTCCAATTCGGTGTTAATATCGAGGGTGGCTGCGGACTTGGCGGCCTCCAACTCAGCGTTGGCAACCATGGTGTCAGCGAGACGTTGGTGTTCGGCTATGCGGGCCTTGGCGGTCTCGGCGATCTCGGCCATGTGGGGTTCAATCGTTTCTGAGATGGCCTCGGAGGTGAAGACTCGCTTGACGGACTCCTTGAGGGAGTCGCGAGTGCGGTTGAGCCACTCGATCTGTGACGCGGAAGGTGGAAAGAAGTTGTCGAACCTAGGGAACACAAACTCGTAAAGCTCGTCAGCAGTCACCGCTCATTCCAGACTCTCCCTAAGGAGGTTTACCAAACTCAGGCGTCGTCTGTCAAACCACTCGCGTACCTCTCCCTCGAGGCGGGCGTTCTCACGGTTGACAATCGAACTATGCAAGGCTGCAACGTCTTGGCCGCATGTTTTCAGGATGGATTTGTAATTCTTGTGAGAGATCACCGTGTTAGTCTCATCAAGGCAACGGAGGCAAATCTGCCAATCTCCCGGGTTAGTATCACTTTCCACGGTAACACGAGTGTCGTGAATAAACTGCAACAGTGTGGTGCAGGCGTCGCGAAGGGGAGGCAACACTTCAGCTTCTTCGACATTGAAGTGTGTCTCGGTGGTCTCGGTCAATTTGTGAGTCTTGGCAATGCCCGCAATGCCGGAGGCTAGGACCTCAGTCATGACTCGGAAAAAGATGGGAAGAGAGAGTGGGCTGTGTGGAGTCTCGGCCTGTTCATCTTCGGGTTTCGGGGGGCAGTTCTCTTCAGACCAGAAGCCAGCTCCTAGGGTGTCTCGGAGGCGCTTGAGAGAAGCAAATTCAGCGGCGCCGTCGGCGTCATTGTCGAAGTCAACGAAAGCGAGGGGATTGTCTATGTCATAGGGGTGTCGTGGGACAACCCCGGGTATGTTATACACTGATCGTCTCCCGGGAGGGAGGGGTTCGGGGGGAGCAGTCGCCTGAGCGATGAGCTCTTCTACAGCAAAGCCGTGGGGTGACATCAGGGTGAGGGGGGAAGGTGGTGTTGAGGATGATATGGCGAGAGAGATGTATTCAACAATGTACTAAGGCTACTATGCTGCCAGCACCAAGTGGGCGAACCAAACAATGGTGGTGGTAAGAGGAAAAGAAGGATGTAATCTTCACTCTACAGGTCAGTAGCACTCTTTTACTTCTCAAATATAGTCTTAATCTTCACTCTACAGTCCCCTTAGTGTCTAATCACTTAAGGGCCCTTAATAGCTCGGATCCTGACATTTCTCCAGGGTGTTGTTAGGATCATAAATGGAGAAGGTGATTGANNNGGTTTTGTGAGTGTTACCGTCAGTCATAAGGTAAGAGTAGTCTTGAAGCCAGCACAGGGGTATAACATAGTTGAGAGGTGTGTATAGAGGGTGGTGTAGGACTTCCTTGGCAAGTGTGGCATCCACGCATAGTTTGCCATCGTTGTTGTGATGGAGGGGAACCCCCGATGCAACAATTCTGAGGTAGCCAGCTTGAGGGGCCAGAGTGCTTCCTTTGGGGAAAGAGTTGAGGATGGTTTGCTGCCAGCATAGTACGACTTGTGGATCAGGTTTACCTGCAAATGTCAGTACTAGGTTTGGGTTGGTCTGGGAGCTTCATCGTCCACTCAAGACATGATCACAGTCCATTCACTAGAGTGTAGGGTTGTCTGAATGGTCTTCAGTTTGGGTGGCTTCAGCTGTGGTTGTGGGTATAGGGAGAGGAGTTTTTCGACAATCTGTTGTTTTGGGATGTCAGTGGGTGCTTCCATTCTGGTCTGGAAGAGCCACCAAGAGCATAGCTGGGTTATGGACGCTTTGGTGAGGGTGGTTCTGGTCCAAGGGGCTTTGGAACCATTGGAGTTGTTCCCCTGTGGCAGTTGAAAAGGGAAAACAACAGGAAGCACGAGGACAAAAGAAGGTTGCCTTCAACCCCTCAATCTCCTACTCAGACGTGCTAAAAGTGACACCCCCTTCGGGGAACAAGCCAAAGCCCAAGTCCGGACTCAGGAAGCAAATCAACGCAGCCATCAGGACCTGTGATGCCTCTGACACATCTCCCTCCTCCCGAAAACACAAGAAGACCGCATGACCAGCTGTGAGGCCAAGTGTAGTCCTCCACCTCTCCAGCAGCACTCAGGATGACTCACTATGCATGAGGGCGGGTGCAGCCCCTTCCACCATTGTCGTCACCTGTAACCAGGCCCTCTCTCTTGTCCCCCGGCATGCCAACACCTGGGTGTCCAGTGCACACTGGATGCCTTGCGGCAACCTCATGTTGTACACAGGGCCCAACACCAGCCTGGCTCAACTCCAAGATGCCTCCCCTATTACCACAGAAGCTGTTCGGGGCCTTTCCCAGGCTCCCATCTCAGTCAATTTTCGGGCAAACCTTAAGTGGAGTAAGGTCCTCATCAATGGGGTGCCCACTGGAGTGACAAGCACCTCAACTGCTCACACCCCTGCACAGTGTCATGCTGCCCTAGCCCTTGACAACCCCTTTTACCGTCACCTCAAGGTGGCTCAACTCCCCTCCTGGGTGAAACCCCCATCTTCCTACCCCCCTGGCTCAGCATTGTCCCTCATTGTAGCATTTGAGGATCCAGACAGTGCCATCACTTCTAGAATGATGGCTGCGAAGCTGTTGTTCATTTTTGGCAGTGTAGCAACTGTCAAACACTGGAAGCAATGCCACATCTCTCAGGCGGTGAAAGAACAGCAGGCGAAGTACGCGGTGGAGAAGGCCAAGGTTTTTGCTGTGAAAGCAGCAAGAGCTGAAGCCCACTCCACCAATGCTCCGACCTCCCAGGAAATCATCTCTGATTCCGACTCAACTCCCACAACCACATTGGCCCCAGAAGCACTGGTAGGAGTAGGCCCCTCAACAGGCAAGCACCTTATCTCCCCCCCCACCCTCCCTGCACCCAAGAAGAAGAAGAAGAAGGGCAGCTTCCTGGCAGCTATTGCCACCAACAGCCTCTCACAAGGTTGAATTTTTCCCCCTTCCTCACTTCCTTTTCATGTGTTATGTTGATTCTTTGGCCTACCCATGTGTGGGGGGGCTGTTGTGTATCCCAGACCCCTGTCCCCTTCTTCTGCAGACATGTTGGGGTTGCTGGTTAGCCAGTAAGCTCTGCCAGGCCTTCAGGTTATTGGTTACCTTGGGTGGCTGTTAGGATGTAACTGCAGACACTTACTTTTTAGGAGCAGTATGTTAGTGCTTTACTCTCTCTACAGACTTGGGCACACATAGGCTCCCTGCTCTCGGGTAGGTATCTTATGTACTGAATCATGTAATGATGTGGTGATCCTAGCAGTAACACAATAAATTCTATTCTTAAAAAAAAAAAAAAAAAAATCCTTGCTCACTTCCACAACCATCCCACAGCAGGGCACCTGGGGATTGACAGAACCAAGGTGCTACTAAAATGAAGGTACGAAGGTGAAGACATCAACCACTTCGTGAAGAGTTATGTCCAAGGGTGCGCCTTCTGTCAAGCCAACAAGACTAGGACCAATGCATGCAAGGTGCCAACCTACAGTTTGGATGTACAGCCCAACCTGGGCCCCTTCAGGAGTGTGTCTATGGACCTCATCATGGACCTACCCCTTAGTCATGGGTATAACGCCATCCTCACCATCATTGATCAAGGGTGCTCCAATGCAACTAAATTCATCCCTTGTATGACGGAAATCTCCACAGAAGGAGTAGCAGAGAGATATTTCCACCACCTAGTGCCCTGGTTCAAACTCCCCACTCAGATCATATCCAACAGAGACCCTAGATTCACATCAGGCTTCACCAAAGAACTCTGTCACCTCATGGGGATCACTCAACATCTCTATAGCCTATCATCCCCAAACCAACAGTCAAAGTGAAAGAATGAACCAATGGCTCAAACAATACCTCCACCTACGGGTCTCAAACGAACCAGAGAAGTGGAGTGAGTACCTGACACTCGCTGAATTCACCCACAACACCTGGCTACACAAAAAGACAGGCTACCACCCTCACCAACTCCTTATTGGATATCAACCCAAAGTCTGCTTTGAAACAGGGCCATCAGACATCCCCAAGGTTCAAGAGAGGCTAGAACAAATCCAGAAGGCTAGACATGATGCCACTAGGTTACACGAGGCTGCCAGGGAATACCACACCAAGACCATGTTCCAGACAGGTGACCAGGTCTGGCTCAAAGGGAAGAACCTTAAGACACGTCACCCAACCCTCAAACTAGCCCCCAGACATCATGGACCCTTCAAGATCACACAACATGTAGGCAAGGTGGCCTACTGCCTAGAACTCCCTTCACATTGGAAGATCCATGACGTCTTCCATGTGACCTTATTGAAGATAAAGAAGAGTGGGAAGTTGAACAGGTGCTCAACACAAGGCTTTTTGGGCACAAGAAGAAGTGCCAATACCTTATCAGTTGGAAGGGATACCCACAGTCTGAAAACTCGTGGGTAGATGAAGCTGTCAGAATGCGAGCTATTAAGGGCCCTTAAGTGATTAGACACTAAGGGGACTGTAGAGTGAAAGTTAAGACTATAATTGAGATGTAAATGAGTGGTAACACTCCCCCATGTCAGTGCAAGGCTGAAACAACTAAGTACTCATACCAAGCATTATAAGTCCATTCTGTATCCTAGTCCGATCCAGTGCCTTTGTAAGAATGTCAGCAGCCATCTCCTGAGTTGGCACAAATACAGGAGAGATCAATCCATCCTGAACAGCATCCCTAAGCCAAAACAGGCAAAGTGAGATCTGCCTCAGTGGTGGATAAAGCGACCAGTGGCTGTAGTTTTGAGCTCCAGGACACAGCACATCCACCAATCTTGACAACATAGCCACCAGTTGACTTGCCATTGTCTGGATTGCCTCCATGATCAGAATCTGAATAAGTGATGAAGGGTTGAGGAATATCAGAAGGCTGGTAGACAAGTTTGTGGTGAATTGTGCCCTTCAGGTAGCGCAGTACATGCTTCACAGCTTGCCAGTGCTGGGGACCAGGATTGGAGTTGAATCTGGCAAGAACTCCAGCAGCAAATGCGATGTCTGGCCTTGTTGTGACAGCCAAGTACATCAGTGAGCCAACAATGGAGATGTAAGGGCATTGGAGCATTTCTGCAGCCTCTGCATCATTCTGGGGGCACATAGAGGTGGAAAGATGAACTCCAGGATTGAGAGGAGTGGATACAGGCTTAGCATCCTGCAAACCATGCTCCTGGAGGAGATTGGTGATAAACTTGCTCTGGGAAATGGAAAGAAGGTGCTTTGAGCGATCCCTGTGAATCTCCAAGCCCAATAGCTGAGTGGTAGGGCCCAAATCACAAAGTTTGAAGTGATTGGACAGCTCCTGAATGACAGAGTCCACATCCTTCCTTGGACTCTTACCACCATGTTCACTGCAAACCAATTTGCTCCCCTTGCCTCTCCCACTCCCGCGGTCCCTCGTAAGAGGGCTCAAGTCTCCTCTCCCCCCATTCTGCCCAAGATTGGGTCCATTTCTGTTGCCCCTCCACAAGAGGTGGCTTCCCCCTCCGTCGTTGACACCCCTGCTCTCCCTGTCCCTGGGAAGGACACAGACATCCTTCCTTTCACTCGTACCACCACCATCTCCCCTGGCCCGTAGGATCCCAGGCCCCCTCCTTCCTGCCTGTGGGGGTTCTCCCCCACTGGCGATTCGCTCGTCTTCAGCATACTCATGGCCTAGCAGTTTTGGTGGACTGCTCTATCAAAACCCATTAATGCCCTCTGTCAGCCACCCTGGAGCTCAGCGCCGCTTGCCATCCCTGAGGAGTTACAACCTCGTTGGACCCCTGGTGACGGGTCTGTAAACTCACCACACCTCCCATCCACGGCATCAAGCTATCGTTCTGGCCCACCGTCATCACCTCGACCGGTGATAATATTTAGGTTCACCCTTCATTCACTCCCGGCCTGGTCGACGGCCTTGCGCGGCCCACCCCCCCTGCGGCTTCGGCCGCCCGGCCCCTGGGCGATGGGTTTAAACTCGCCTACCCTCCTCTCCTCCTCCTTCCTCTCCTCTCCTCCTCTCCTCCCCCCCCCTCTGCCCTTGGTTCCGGCCAGGGGCTCTCGGGTGAGGTATACGATTGTTAGGGTAGGACGTTCCCTTCTGTACGACTTGTACGTCTGTATGTGACAGAGGCAAGTAGAACGTTCGGTGCTCAAGTCAAGAGCAAGAGTTTGGGTGGTTCACAAGGTAAGAGGAGGGACTGGAATGCTGACACCCAGTAAAGGAGTTCGAGGGTCAAGTCCTGTTTATTGAGAAGGACTAATCTGTAGTACAAGGTGGTGTCACGAATGACGAATTCTGAGTCCAAGTTTCGAAAATCGACCGTGGGAAAATATTATGTAACTACCTTCCTTTCCTGGCCACGATGTGCATTCGCTTCGCTATCTCCCCGTTAACCGACCCGGTTATCCCTAGACTCCCCCGAGATGACCGACCTCGTCCCCGAGATGCCCGACTCATCCAATCCAAAGCCTAGCCCAGCCCATGACCCACCTGACCCCTCGCGCCATCATGTGACCTGATCATCATGTTCCCTCATCCGACCCAACCATGTGACTCAATTCTGTTGATCCTCCGATCATATCTGTGCCGGCAATGGCCAGTTTACTGTCCCTCCCCTTGGATCCATCCCTGATCTCTCCCCTTTGCCCCGTGCTATAATTGGACGCTATATTTAGGTTCTCCGCAGCACTGCGCAGTCCGCAGTCTGCAGTCCGCAGCAGTCCCGTGATTGCTGCGCAAGTTATTAATAGAATGGTACGATACTTGGTTCTTTATATCATTGGTTACCGTTCCCACGGCCCACCCGTCCCTCTACTTACTGCCTACCCTTAACCAACGCACGTCCCCGTTGATCGTTGATTAGAGTTTGTTGATTGACACGTGACCTGTACCCCCATATGTATATAAACCCCCACGAATCCAAGGAACAGCCCCCCAGACTGTTCATCTTCGTCACCTATCCCTGATAGAGCTGGGCATAACCGAGCTCTACCTAAGCGTCTTTTTGCTCGTCCCTTCTCTCCCTTGTCTCTGCTCTCAACTTAGTCATCGGGGTAGCCGACCGCAGGCTACGACTAAGACTCTGAACTTCATCGTTGTCAACCGGAATAGGCGTGCCATAGACCTTTGAAGACCACCGCTGCATCCAATCCCGCACACTCACGTGCACTCGGCCTCCAGTACAAGGCAACGGCTTGGGCAAGCAATGCCATTCCTGACAGGTGGTTCCCTACTGGTATATATAGCTAATCGTACAGTGAGGTCATCGGAGTGTAGTGGAGTCAAATGAGATCATAAGTGGAGCTCCTTAGAAAGTACGAGTCATAGTGGAGTCAGTGATGTCATGATGATGAGGAAGGCTGTGCGATAAGTGGAGTGAGTCACGGGTCAGATGATGGGAGGGTGCACAGTCAGAAGAAAGAAAAGATAAGTCCAATTGTATTGTAACATTATCCCCTTTTTAGGGATGATTGTCCACAATCTCAACAGTCATAGCCCTGGTTATAGTCCTCGTAAGCATCATAGGCGTACTCCCAATACTTATCGTCTTCAGGTTGTGCCCTGGGGCACTTTTGACAACTGTATTTCTTGGCGTGGCACTCCTGGAAGTCTTCGCAGCGGTAATGTGGGAATCTGCAAGTCTCCGCGCTGTGTCCCTTGCTGTCGCAAAGGTGGCAGTAGGAGTCCCAGATGCACACCTCTCGGGTGTGTCCGAGACGGTGGCATCCTTCACAGCGGTGACGGGCCTCCCAGTTCTTGGGGCAGAACTTACAGGTGTGTCCGTGCATGGCGCACATGGTGCAGAGGGGGCCAGTGGGTGGCCAGTTGGGAACGAGGGGGTTGGTGGGTACGGTGGTAGGTTGAGAGGTGGATGATGAGGCTGCTGCTTGGTTCTGAGCGGCCTTGGGGGCAGGTTCGTCGTGGTGTTTGGGGAAACAGTTTGCATGGCGTGGATAAGGGTGGTAATGTAGGGGATGAGGTTGCGGCCGGTTGTCCTGTACCTTATTGATGAAGTTGGCCGCTTCTAGTCGTTTTTGGGCGTCCTGCCAGATTTTTCGTTCCTTGAACGCCAGGTCTTGTTGACGTCTGGACTCTATCATGGCTAGGGTCTCCCATGTACAGGCATGGCGGAAGCGTTCTACTTCGGCCTTGATGCGCAAGTCTCCCATTTCTTCTATTGCTTCATTGATTTGTTCCTTCGCCGGTGATCCGAAATAGAGGCGTGCTACTTCTTGGTCTGTCATATGGGGGTGGTTGGTGGTAGGTGGAGGAAGGAACAAGTCTTCTCCATAGATGTGGTGTCCCGGTCCTTCTGTAAGTAGTATCTTGGGGTTGGGACCGGGTTGGTATCTGATATATTTGGCGACTTCTTCCTGCCAGGTTTCTTCGTTTAATATTGTGAGGTTCAGGAAGTGGTTGTGTGCGGGAGTATTATGGAGCCAACCCACCATGGGGTCAGTTTCGGGTGTGGGGGATCGTGGTGCGTAGGGGACTTCTCCTTCTTCGTCAGGGGAGATGGAACGTACGGGTGATGGTAACAGGGTAAAAGGTTGAGCGTGTGGGGACGGGGGATAGTTGGATATGGCGAGGCGTTGGGGAGTGTGCTGGGTGTTGAGGGTGCCATCCTCGTTATGGCCTCTCCAATGAGTGTCCAGGTGTTCTTTGATACGACTGAAATGTTTTAGTTTCGCACCTGCAGATCCCATTGCCTCCATCATGGATCCCAACATGGTGCTGCAGGAGTTGGTGAGGTCTTCAGCAGCTTGTGACGCTGCTTGTCGTGTTACTTGCCACCAAGTGGCACGGTTGTCGTCGTATTGGTGGAATATGGTATACTGGGGGTCGATGGTTTCTTCCGGCTTCAGTTGATAGAAGGCTCGGGTGAAAAGGGTTTGTTCGTGTTGGGTCAGGTGGTTGAAGACATATCTTCCTATCTTCTTTTCGACTGTTTTCTTTATTTCTGGGTCAGGTTGTATGGTGGGTCGTGGCCAGTGTTTCATTTCCCCCTTTGGCTCCCAGTCGTAGTGTTTGAAGGTCCGGTTCAGTCCGGTTTTTAGACCTCAATCAGGTGCAACCGCAACCGCAACCGGTTGCGACTGCTAACTCTTTTTGGGGCAACTGGACCGAACTGCATACAACCGGTCCATAACGGTCCAGTTGCTGTACCTCAACCGATTTAAACCGGTCTTACAGGTAACCGGTTGAAACCAGTTGAGATCAGTTTTAGTAACAGTCTCAACCGGTCTTTCGTGCTCAAGTCAGTAAAATCATCCTCTCGTGGTCTGTGCTGTCTGTGCCGCCGAAACAACGCACGCAAAGGCATTTGTCGAACGAATTGCACAGTCCTGGAGTGCCACCTCTTCGTATTTGATGTACACATACAGCCCACACTCATCACACTCAAGCACGGCTTTACGTGCCAACTGCTTCGAGCAAATGTCGCACTTGGCACCACCAGACAACAAGCCTCAAACCGAAACCCATCGTGTTCAGAACCTACATCGTCTTTGCCCATCCTTCACAACCATCTTCACAGCTACGCGATGCAGGTGGGGAGGAAACGATTGCAACGGCAGCACCAAGGAAACACGTCAGCCTCGTCGTCGAGGTACAAAACCATCCCAACACCAGTGCCATCAAGCTCAGGGTCCAGTATGTCTCTCATCACACGCGCGCACTCGAGACCGGACCACATCACGCACTACCAATCGTTGGACCGACCGACAGGATCACCAATGAGGACCCGGATGCTGTCCTTCACGTTAACCCGGATGGGCAACAC
>QLPC01012839.1:0-10940 GCA_003314055.1 Lactifluus hygrophoroides
GTAACGTAAAATATTTTGGTCCATTGCCCCATTATTTTTTCCGGGTCCTCCCTTCCCGTCTGGCCCCGGATTGAAGCAAGACTGGTTCCTCCCCTCACACGAACTCGACCGCTCTCACACATTCCCTTGGACTCAGAAGAGACGGCGAGCGCCAAAAAACTTCAATAATACCACCCATTTCATTTTCAACCGTGTTCTCCGTGTTATGTGGCACCTCAACAAACCCGACGTCCATCACGGCACGGCCTCGAGGGCATATGGAGATAGTGAGTCCCCTGGTATTTTTTTGTTCGTTTTCGGAAACCCCGTAAGTAGATCAAGCTCTGAACCACTACAACAAAAAACGAAAACAACAAAGACTAGGATACATGCAGACAACGATGCGCCCACATGGACAAACAGGTCAAGTGCCATTGCCATCGGGATCTGATCGATCCAACTACTCCCGAGTCGATGCGGAAAACACTGGAATGCGATACAGGTCAAGATCCATGGGTTAGCAACCCGTTCATCCGTCCCTCGAAG
Source organism: Lactifluus hygrophoroides (assembly GCA_003314055.1). NCBI lineage: Eukaryota > Fungi > Basidiomycota > Agaricomycetes > Russulales > Russulaceae > Lactifluus > Lactifluus hygrophoroides. The sequence continues at coordinate 526 of QLPC01012839.1, forward strand.
AGACTATTGGGCAGGCGGCCTGAATTTCTCTGCCTCGGTTCCATCGGGCGAACGAACAAACTTTGAAATTGGAACCTTGTGTTCAGGGCTCCACACAGTCAGGTTGGGAACGCGCTGCCGGGTTGGCTTCTGTCACGGTAAGTATCAGTCCTTTGTCTTTTGACAATACGCATGCGGCGGTGATGTCGCAGGAATCACATTCGATTTGTTTCCAGGTTCCCATTCATTCATCCAAGTATTCCGACGCGCGGACGTTGTTCGTCTGGGGTAACCACTCCCTCTGAGTGAGTCCTTACGCACTCTCGTCTGGTATCGATTTCCTCGTGTGAGTTGCCTTTGTTCAAGTTGACGTTTCACGCAATCTAGATACAACTAAGTGAGTCAGTGTTCTTTTCACATCCGGTAGGTTAAAGCGGCTCTACCCCGTAGGCACCGGGACGACCCTCCCTCAGGCTTGGTTCTATTTTTGGTAGCTTCTGTTCAGCTTGTTCGTGGCCCATCATTCAGCTGTATTCTCATCAATTCTCCGGCATTGTTTCACCAATGTAAAAAAAATTACCGAGTTGTTTCCTAGCGCCTTCGCAACTGCGAGAGACAATAGCAACATGATGCACCAGCCATATTGACCTCGCCTCGACAACGAGCCATTTCTTCTTTTCAGATCGCTTCAAAAGTTTGACCTATTACTCGCTTCCTTGGCGACGACTTTGATAGCATTTGGGAAGAAGCGTCGCCACGCGCTGGGAGTCATTGGAGCTACGGCTTCCACAGCCTCTGCTTGTCAATTGTAAACGACCGTGAGGATCTTCTTGCCTTGCTTGCTTATGCACCCCAATTCGTTTCAAGGTGCTGTACGCCATTGTCTTTTGCCAGAGAACGTACCAATCTCATTGACTCGTAACAAAAGAATCTTCCTATCACCAAGACGAACGAACACCGAGGTTATCCTCTCGCATCTGTCAAACTGCTCTCTTTTCCTTTAGAAACATCGTCTGTCAATATTGATTTCACTCACCGAGGCATGATACGATCTGAGAGCGATGCGCGCTGACGATTAGGCCCATCTGGGGGGGCTTCAAGACCACACATTATGGTTGCTGCATCCGGATTCAACAGGCAAGGCGACAGATGGTACTTCGTGAACACACCTCTTTCCGAGTCATCCTGACCTATCCTGGGCCACCGGGTAACGGGCCAGCCCCGGGTCATTGGTCGCTTGCGTGGTACGTCCGCGCAACTCCGACTGATCCTGACACACCGAATCCAGGATCCTGGGTGAGTCGGTTCCTTGATACTCTTTGTCTCAAACGCATACTAGATGAGCACACCTTCGAGTTTGCATCTCTTGTACCTCAATGAGCTCGCAGCGGTGTCCTGCGACGTGGCTGTAATCCAACAGAGTCCAGTCTCAACTCCTTTCCTTCGAACAACGATGGCTTATGTAATTGACCGGTCACGTGGTCATGGTTGATATTTTCTTCTGGGAACAGTTCTTGAAAAAAATACTACATGTATGGAAAACAATGTTAGACACTCTCATCGTTTTGATCATGTACATGGGTGCGAGGGTGTTATTCATTGCAGTTTTCCCTCCAAATCCTGTCTATCGATTAATTTGAGGCGTTGAAGCATCCAGGTTGACCCGTTGAGTTGATGATGTTGATCATTGGTATATATACTAAGTTAAAAGCGACAACAAATCCCCAGTTATGATGAGTATACTAGACAGCAGTGACACAATAAGTATATGGCCTGGCACAGAAGGGGCGTGGGGTACAAAGACGGGATATCAATGAAACACACAGTAACGGCAAGAGGTTAGAGCAGTTACTTGGGTTCTGGAAGCGCTGACTTGCGAGTGAGGACGTAGCTAACGGTCCGGTACCAGTGGTTAACTGTCCTCCACGCAGCCAATGGCCAGACCTCATGCTTACGGGCCATCCGAGATCGAAGCTTCCACGTTCTCAGCTTACTCTTTATCTCGGCAAAACGAGTAACAACCTCGTCCATTGTAGGGCGCTTTGTAGGGTCCTCCTGAACCATGTCAACTATGAGAGGTTCTAGGAACTCAAAACCATTGTATTTCTGATCCATAAACTTAGCGATGACATTCTTGAGAGTGAGGGGTACAGACCTGGATGAAATCCTCCCGAACCAAGTTTCCAAGGTAGTATACGTCAGTTGGAAATGGATCACACGGAGTCTTCCCGTCTCGGTGTTCAGGCGCTGACTTGTCGCCACCACGTAGGGGCCTGTCAAGCGGAGGCCCATTGGCGGGATCATACTGGCGAGCAAGGCCAAAGTCGATAAGAAGATATCGAGGAGGACGCCAAGTGCGTGAATATCCTCTCGCTTTCCTACGAAAGTCCCTGCTACGCCTGATATCTGCGGGATGGAACGACTTGGGATACATTTTCGATGGATCAAGCATGATGTTTTCCGATGTGCAATCCCTGAAAGAAAGGTTTGGCGAGCCATATGGAACCAAGCGAAATGATAGGTACCTGTGTGCGACGTGATTTTGGTGCATAAATTGTATGCCCTAGACGGTTGAGGTGGGTAAGACCCTAGCGTAGAGAAAGGAGCACCCACCTCAGATATCTGTCCAAAGAAGGAAACGAATTCACCATACGTATGAAACCGCGGCTCGTAAAACGGGCGTAGGAGGGAGTGCACCATTATTGGAGGGTCATTTGGTAATTCGATGACATCAAGCAGCCGTGCGCAATGGTTTCGAGAATCTGAGGCAAGGGGCTCTGAGGAGAATATCCTATTAATCTGGAGTTCATAGGGACCTTCCTCCACGCGAAGCCGTTTCATCATCACGGGTATTCCATCGGACACTCGAGTCGCATCCATGACGAGACGTCCCTGAGAGCCATGAGCACAATTGATAGAAGATAAGTTGTAGCCGCTCACTATCTGGGGCTGACCGTCTTCAAAATCAAGATAAGATTTGTTAGTTCCAGCCCACGATGGGGTCCAACCTGGACGGTAACGAGGACGAAGCATGTAGCCAGCCTCCTCCAACGCTTGTTGCCGCGTAGCCCACCATTCTTCGTGTTCTTCTAGATCCCATTGCTGCTTTCCTGGGCGAGGGTCGTCTAGAAAGTCTATGTGAGAGTGTGACATGTGGGAGCGATTCCGAGTGGCTCAACTCGAACTCGCAGGTATTTCTTGTTTCACACTCCGCGCTTGTCCGCGCTTGTCCGCCCCGAGGCGCGACTTGACAATAATGCAACATTGACGCCGACTCCATTTGTTCTCAAACCAGTCTCCCTCACACACATACACAAAGCCATTATGGAATAGGCGTCTTGGCCCGCATATTTAACGGTCACTATGCAGCCAACTTTTTGATCCATCACTCTTCCTTCTGGCTTGACCTTTAATTCTGCTAGCTCAGAATATCCCGTAGCGCAAACTACTCTAATGTCTGGTACATTTTCTCAGAACTACGGACCCCAGTTCGCCGGTGGTGCTTTTCAAGTGGCGAGCCAGTTCGTTGGACAATGTCTTATTGACAGTATTCGCAAGCAATTTCCCCGTTGTCAGACGCAACGCGGCGATTTATATATGGATGGAGCGCGCCACTTGCTTCAAACGAACTTGAGTCTCATCGACCCGCACGAACGACCCAACATCCGCATCGCATACGTAAAGTCAGCATGGGACCACTGTTCATGTTAGGTCTTTACTTACTTATGGTGTAACTTCCCAGAGCACGCAGAAGGAAACAGGAACTGGACACGGGCAACCCCTCTGGACTCCAAAGATTTTTAACAGCTAGGAAGTACAAATACGTCTCCAAACAGCTATACGTTGTAGTTAAGGTGCGATTCAGACTAGCACGATAGAGTCACCTCATTGACTGGACTCTAGAAGGCGTCTGATCGGGGGATTGATGAGTCACTCCTGGACCAGATCAGGTCGGCCACTGGAACCCGTAGGCTACCCCCTTTTTTATTTTAGAACTTGGTCTTATAATGTATTGTAGAACCGGGCTCTCCCTCCCCCGACCCTCCGACCGATTCTAATCTTCCTCCCTCCGACCCTTCGTCCCCTTTTGCTGATCCCCCGGCGGCGTCATTCACCAATTCATCTGTCGACACTTTAGATCAAGTGGAGATGACGACATACCGATCAGAACGTACTGGAGGTTAGCTGAGATATTTTTCTTTCTATATTGGGTCGCTCCACGGAACTGATACCATACACAGAGGTGGCCGTCACCCTGATTCTACAGGGACAAGATGCGACTGCACAGGAGGTCATGGCCAGATTTTCGCCTGAAGTGCTTGCAAACGAGAGTATAGACTACAGAGGTGAGACGCTTGGCTTATGCAACCATCTATTCGAAACTGACGCCTGATAGGTCCAGTGATCAGTGTCGCCCCTCTTGACGAGAGCGACATCCTAGATGACGACAACGCGGGGGTTAATGAAGGAGGATGAGCTCAGCGGGGTCATTCGCCTCCGACGTTCTCTTATTTTCTCTATATATGTACAGTATATGTGTCCCCTACCATCCATCACTGCAGAATTATACCTACTTACTACTTTCCTGTCGGTATCAATAAACTGAGACAGATCCTTATGGTTGAGACAGTCCCAATGCATCCATAAATGAGGATTTTAGAGGGGGTTGAGTTTTCTTTCGGTACAAGTCGCAACCAAACCGGTATTGGGGTGAAGTCAAACATATAGGATAGTTCAATTATTAATACTGTCTTGTTTGTAAATATTTCGGCGTATCGATGTTCACGCCTCACTCTGTACCCATAGCTAAGATTCGAGAATGTTTGCCATTGGACTGCAAGTGGTGTTGAGTGCAGCGTCGTGGTGATTACCAGGTGGGAGCGGCAGTGGCCGCCGCAAGACAGGAGGAACGCAAGTTAGGCGCCTTAGCCCGTTTTTTCCCTTCCTTAATGGTCAATCAAGAACAAGACTTCCTCGAGCTTCCTCATCTACAGCAGGTTCCATTCACTCAGGCAGAGTCCCTGGTCATAGAATGCGGATGGGTATCGAGCTCAAGATCCTATTAATCCAAGTCGCGCCAAGTCGCTACAAGGAGTCAAGGACCCGATCCTTTTTGTTAGTTTTGGGTACCTAAACAACAAGAGGTCAACAAGATTACACGTATAAAGAAAGACGAATGGGCATGCGTGCACAAACCAAGTTGGATCATGCGATATAATCGGGAACTTGCAACTGCAACACCGCATTGACACAACAGTCTCGAAGCCAAGATGATGAGTCAAACGACCGGCATAGTTGCCCCATCGATCAGCTTCAGTTGGCGAACTAGCAGTTGGAATCTTTTAAGTTATGGTGGGACTTTTCGTTTGTCTGTCAGCTCGGGAATACACTTCCAACTTGCGTCAACGTATGTGGCAGTAAGTATTGTCCTCCGACCCACGCGTGCCCCTTGTACAAAACGTTTATTAATTATTCAGCCCAAGTTCCTTTGGTATGGTGTCCAACCGGATTCCGCCAGTGATATGGGGGTCGTTCATGGTTTGGGAATACTTGCTGGATTTCCCACGTGGCACTCGTGTGGGCCCTTGGTGCTTTGACATCCCAGATCGAGGTACGAGAGCCAACATTTCCTTGACATCTGCAGACCAAAGCGCGTCAATCACATAGAGGCTAGACGCCAATTCCATTCCTGCTTTGTTACATCGTTCCGTCAACGTGGGAAATCTACGAGTTGTTCCTTAGCGTCATCGCAATTGCGGTGGCATGACGAGAGGTGCCATTACAGTATGAACACGCTTTGACCAGTGTGCCGGCACGCTCGAAGTATGGAATCACGAACTCCGCGATCATTGGCTGACAATTGTAAACGTCAAAGGAGTGGCCCAGGCAAATGAATGAGTGCGGCGACTGTTATGTTGTCGCCTCTATTGAATTACCGTCTCTTTTGAGAGGGTCCTGACACATCCAATACATGATTGATTATTTAGTGCCACTCTTACACTTGATAAAGCGCACCCTTGCTCCCCAACGAGCTTGCAGTTATCTGCGGGGCTGTCGTGGTTCCGAGCAAGTAACAATAGTAGATCTTTGATTTGACAATCCCTGATCTTGTAATCGTCTCTTGAGCAAAAAAATAATTTGCATGCGCCTAGCATTACCACCATCGCAGTGATTGCCTACCGTTAGACTTTGGATGGGTTTACTTTCAACTTGATGCGGGGTAAATTCACTCCAGTGCGGACATGGGGCACTCTTCGCACTAGGAATCGGCTCGCAATGCGCCTCTTCCCAACATTTGCTCAGGTCAACCTCCTGCTTATCAGAGTCTTGAAGAAGTTTATGTAAGCGTAGAAGCTGTCGGTGGAGATTAAAATTTCGAAAGTCGATACGCAAAGCAGAGTTTCCCTAAAATTGGACGCAAAGCTTGTTAACGAGGCCACCCTTCTCGATAATTCTCCCTTTCATCTCTCTTTCGAGTTCATCAAGGTCCCAGTTCGCGGATATATACCTGAAATTCACGATTCATCATGTTGAGGCATGAACACTAAAGGGAGAACTTACCTCCCAGCAAGCCAGTCCATACGTCCAGAAGTAAGGTGTAGCATTGTCGCCGCGGGGAGTTGGGGAGCATCGTATTTAATAGACGACTCTTCGACACCACGAACTTCCTTCTGCAGTTGCGTGTAGATCTCGCCGGGATGCAGGGAGAAAGTTTTTATCTGCGGATATTCTTGCAAAGTTCTGAGCCGATGGAGGTCGCACGGGTAATCACAACTCACCAACAGCGATGAATTCAACTAGCCGGTTGACGGCATGCTTCGAAGTGCAATAATCGCTTGCGCCTGGAATGCGAAGTTGGGCCCCCATGGAAGAAAGAGCGATGAAGTACCCCTTCGACGCTTGCAGGGCAGGGACGGAGGCGCTAAAGTCGATTTAAGGTACTAGGAGGCCCAACAAATGGATGCTCACTTACCGGAGGGTGTTGTAAACACCGCGGATGTTGACCTCAAAGGTATTCCACCAGCCGTCTGTATCCTTCAAGTGAAGGGCTTGAAGGATGATGAATGCCATGCGCGCGTATCTAGCACCGGGACGACGTACTGTACGATCAGTGACCTTGGTGGCAGTCCCAGCGTTCGCAATGACTATGTCTATCCTCTCGAAGCGAGAGAGGGTCGCCTGTACAGCAGCATTGACGGCTTCTGTATCACGGACGTCTGCTGGTACGACCAGTAGTTGCGCTCCTGGAACCGAGGAGCGAATTTCGGCGGCTCTCTCGTCAAGCGTTTTTTGCCAGCGAGCAAGAAGTGCTATCGATGCGCCAGCACGAGCATAGGCGAGTGCTGTCTCGGCGCCGATACCGCGCGAAGCTCCAGTGATAAAGACGACCTTGTCGCGATATGTCTGCGCAGAGAAGTGCGGCGCTAGATCAATCATAGGGTATACACTGACCCCAGCCCACATAAAGGAGCGTCAGGAGTGAGATAAATCTGAGGGGGATAAACTGACTCATTGTGGTGGGTAATTGGAAGATCCTCGTCAAAACCGTGAATGGTAGACATGGAGAATGCAGCTAGAGCGTGATGATCCGCCAATTCATGAGTTGCAAGAGGGGCAAAGAGGATTTGACAGCGGCATAACCCCTAGGCCAGCCTAATTCTGGATGCAGATTTTCAAATACTATACCTCGTTCTCGAATGTTTGCCCTAAGTTACTGCATGGTATTACAGTCTGGTGATCATAAAGTTTGAGTTTAGCTGAGAAGGATATGGCCCATTGGCCAACGCCCACACGTGAGCACTGGTCATGCGGACTTCCGAGCGGACCGCCACTACCGGAGCAGGTTGATGACGTAAGAAAGTGTGCTGGAGGGGCTGCGTGTCAGCTTGCCATGCCGCTTTGCGCTGGCACGCGGAAACTTCGCAGGATCGACCTGGACGCGCAAGCTCTTCAATTCAGCTTACACTTTCCCGTCCTCATAGTCACACAAAATTCAACGCTTTTGGTTCATCCTTACTGCAATGACATCTCCTGAGTTGTCAGGGACCGAGTCCCATGACAACGGCCCGCAATTTTCCCTCGAGAACATCCTCGGCGATGACCACGAAAAAATAGAACATCCAGATGTTAGGCCGGAGGGTTGGGATGAAGAGGACGCGGAGCGGGAAGTGGCGCATGGGTATTGCATAGAATGCGAGGGTGCGTGGCGTGAACTCCTTCTGGTTAGCAGTGTATTTACCCCTCGGCACTAAAGATCAACCTGCGGAAGTGCATTGTGAAACGTGTGCGGATGACTACTGCCAAGTGTGCTTCGCTGCGCAGCATCGAAAGGGCAGCCGGAAAAAGCACGTGGCAAATTCCCTGGCGGTCGGGGAGAAAACGCCAAGCAAGCCTTCCCAAAATGGGGTCGCTCATGCGGTGCCGAATGGCCAAGATGTGCGGTCTTTTTTTGATTTCGAGGGCTATTTTAACATCATCCGGCTACAGGTAGAAATGGAAGACAGCGAGGCAGAAGACGATGCGGATGCGGACGCGGACGCAACCCCGCCATCCGCCCCGATCTCCGATATCGTTCTCAGCTCACAACCCCCTTTGGGCTCAGACCCGGGGGAGTGGTTCGTCGAACGCGCAAAATACATACCCTTACGCTTGACACTCGGGGAACGCAAATATTTGCGGCTGCTCGAGGCGGCTTTGCAAGTTTCCGAATACACAGACAAAATAGATACTCTAGGGTTCGGCCTGAGCAAGGCCAAGCGCATCGTACACCAGATTCGCGAGCTTTGCGCGATTCTTTCTGGCCTCGTGCTTGCGGCAGATTACAAGCAGGGCCAAGAGCTGTTCACTGACCGTGATTTCGCTTCAAACGCCCATTTCTATCAACAAGTTTTCGAGCTCGGTCGTCGGCATAAAATCATGAACCCCGACAAGATGCGCACAACGTACGGGAAACTTGTGTATCTGCTGCAGGTGCGTCTATCCAAGGCGTATGCGATGGGTATGTTAATGGCGCCTCTAGGACAGCCAGTCACCTGAGGTCCGTGAGATGCTTGGGTTTTCTTGCGTCACGCCGATCAGGACGGTACACGGGCTGCTTGATCAACATGGAGTGCTCGACCTGTTGCGGGACCCTCTCATCACCGCAGCTACGCAGGAGATCACCGCAGGCAAGCGGAGCAGGCGGGAGATCCAGCGCGACATCAGAACAAAGGAACGCGCAATCGAGACCCTTTCTGCCAGATACTGTCGCGCACCGAAACTCTCACAAGAGGTCGTACGTCAAGCATTGTACAGCATCGGGGACAATCACGCGTTCTTGCGGACAAACCGCGACCCGTGCGATCGCATGATTAGTTACCTACAGCAATATTTCCATCCGACGCAGGTGCGGGATAAAAAGAACGCGGACAGCCTTGCCATTCGCAGCGGACGTGGCGGCGCGCGCCTATCACACAACCACGCAAGACAATATGTCTACGTGATGCAGAGTTTAGCGTTGTGGCGTGAAATTTTGCACGGTGCGTTCTCCTTCCGACTCTTGAGGACGGTCCTGGTCTGACACTGATCTCGCTGATCAAAGATATGTTCCATCTCTGGTCGCTCGCGGAGCAGGACCTGCTCTCCGAGACTGTATCATACCGTTTGCGCGACACAGGCCAGGGTTTGAACCGCGTGCAACCGGCTCCCAAGACGTCACGAATGATGCACGCGATTCTCAATCGCGCACAGAAGAGTCTCGGCGGTTGGGTGGGCTCCTCCGTCATCCACATGGGCGACCACAACGTCCCAAACGCGCTCATGTTCATCGGTAAAGTTTTTTGCTCCCCAATCCAAACGACGAAATTGTCCACTGATGGAATGGAACGCGCACACGCGTGCGTGCGACGGAATACAGACAAATACTCGCAGATCTACCGCATCTTACTCCCCATCTGCAACGCGCTCTCCGAGCTACCAACGCTGTACAACTCGCCTGCGCTGCGCGCGTACATTGATGCGGAGTACGGCTCGCTCGACGCTCTCTACCTCGAAATCCTCGGCGACTTTTTCCGGCACGCGTTCGACGGGAGCGGCGCCGATAACTTTTACGATGCGGGGAGCTGCATCGACGGACGCCTCACCAGCGCGTGGAATTGGTGCTCCTCGCTCGAGAAAAAACGGTATTTCCACGTGTTCTTGCTTAGCGGTGCGTCGCGATTTCCTCTTCTCTCTCGCCTGCCTTTGCTCATTTTTTGTATGATTACGTAGGATTTAACGGATTCGATGGCGAGTGGTAGATAGATTTTGCTGATCCACGGGCCTCGATTAGACGGGATAGACGGATGCGGATCCTCTCTCAGTATCATCACACTCAGGAACAAATGGATGCTCAGCCTCATCGTATCAGACCTCTCACTGTGACTAGAGTACATCCATAATAAATCGCACCAAAAAAA